>VWZW01004324.1:678132-753645 GCA_013397115.1 Edolisoma coerulescens | reverse complement strand
TTTTTCCTTTTCCCTCCTCTGCCAAGCTGTGGCAGGGGACGGTGAGCGAGCAGCTCTCGTGGGTGCCTGGCATTGGGCCAGTGTCAAACCACGACAGTACCCCGATCCCCCAATCATTCTGGTGACTTTCTGCTACACTTGCTCTACGTGTATCTCCTACTGGTGAGTCTGAATATGGAAATATCACTCCAGATGTGGTCCTGGAACCTTTACTTTAAAACATGATTATTTTTCAATGTTGATCAGATACCAAATATTGGCAGTATTTGTGCAATGAATCCTATCAAGAACCAAATTTCAACAATTTCCTACCAGATCTACTTTTCTTTTACTAATTAGACAAAAATATTGAAAAACTGACACGTACTTCATTATCCCGATCCTTTTCCAGGAAGTGACGGGCAACGTGACTGGGTAAAATATTCCGTAGCATGTTTTCATTGTGCTCCCTTAGCTCCTTCATTTCATTGATTTCTTCTTTTGCTTGAACACGCCACAGAAAATCCAGCCTTGCTGTGTATTCAAGCTGTAGTTTCAGAAAGAAAAAAGAGGCAAAAATAAAATCTGACAAGATAAGAGTAGAAATTATATTGCTTTCCTGGCAGGCTGCTCCTGCTGTGTAACCACCTTCAGTGCTGCTGAAGATCTCTGAAAAAATTTGATTTCCTTGCCAGAAAAAGAGATTATTTCTTTACCTTATGTACAGTGAGACTCTCAGACTAATCTTGGGCAAAATAATATTTATCATATTGCTGCTATGGTCAGTGGATATAAACTGTCACCAAATTGTTTTCCCTTTAAACACCTCGTTATTAGTAAGATAATAGATTCAGGCAGGAGATAAGGTATTGGCAGGTATTGGTATGAAATAAATATGTTCTCCTTTTCATAAGTGTTGCCAAATTAAATGATAAAATATTCAAATTAAGTGAGAAATAGTTACAAGGGTAACTCTAAACTCTTGGCAAGGACTTCCTTCTCAAGTATGAGCATCTTTCAGCAAAACTCTATATAACAGCCCAATGTACTCCCAAAGAGGGCTTCCAAATCTGTGGCACCAAAATGATATAGTTATACTGTTGGGACATGCAGTTATTTGCAACTTTAGTCTTCTAAAAATAGTGGAAAACATGCTATTTGTCATCCCCTGGAATACTCTGTCCCTGAATTTTGGCATCAGAGTCTACAATCACAGTTTAGTACATGCAAAATCTCAGTGCCTGATACCCTCAGCTAAAAACTGAAGTTAAATGATTTCCAGTGCAGTGTGTGTGCAGAACAAAAGCTGTGCACAGCAGAGCTTGTACATGCATACATACATATGCATTGTTTAGATATATATAAATGCATATTCATTTAAATATGAATGGCAACTGTCTGCTGGCTGAAGCAGGGAACATGTTGAAGCATCGTGTGGCTTGCCTGAGAGGCACATGTGTGTCAGCACATGGACAAGCCCAACACTGCCAGAGATTTTGTGTGCATTACACTGAAGCAGAGTTTTAAGCAGATTTTGAGGCAGCTGATACTGTAGCTTGCACGAGGGGTGACTTATTAAGCTCTAAAATTATTGAAAATGATGGAAATATATATATAGTCAGTAAACTGAAAGAGAAAATATGTTTGTGAGGTCTGAGATGCTCCAACCAGAGATAATAACACCCAGCAGAGAAATGTATTATACCATCAAATAGAAGAATTTTACAATTTTGAGAGGCATCAAGTGGTTTACCAAAAGGTGCTGGGATTAAGGAATTTTTTGGAATATAATTCATATACCAAACTGAAATAAAGGAGCAGCCTGCAGTGGGTGGGAATGAGTAAGAGGGGGTTCAGGCATTGTTTAGTGACTCATCTTGGTCACAGTTTTAGTCAGCAGCAGTCATGAAAAGAAGACTCTTCAGGAGAAAAAAAGAAAAGCACTTTTCAAGGGACTTTGCAAGTTGGCTGTAGTCTAGGGGGCTTTCCTTCCTTAAAGCTAAAAGTGACCGTGGTTTGGTATGAACTTCCAAAGTCTGCCTGCAACTTGGCAGTGCTTTGCTTGCCCTCTGGGTGCTGTTGACATCTTTATAAACAGTCTCTTTTCTACTAATACATTCATCTTCTATCTTGTAACCATTAATTCCCTGAATTAATGGCAACAAAAAAAGCCTGTCAGGAAAAAGTATTTTAAACAATTTTTTCACCATTTTTCAGCTTCCTTTGCCCTTGCTTTTGTGCTGGAAGACAGAGCCCATACCAGATAACTGACTTTTATCTCTACCAACTAACAGAGAAGAAAACAGTAACTAAAAATTTGCAAGGAGTTCTAAAGGTATTTTAAAAATTGACTTCAACTAGGACCTGCTGCCGGATTTTGAGTTCTTTGATGCTTCCAGATATTTAATGCTACTACAATAAGAGCTTTGCAAAAAATGGTGGTACAGTTTTTCAAAGCTGATTTTTCATGCTGCTCTACAGGGAAATGTCACATCTCTAACCCTAACTCAGAATAGCAGCAGCTAATCTTTACATTTTAGATAACATCATTCTGGTTATTTATGATCACATTTAAACATGAAATACTTTTCTTTCATCGTCAGTGGACTACCAAGATCACACTGTCAGCTCAGAAATAAAGGAATGCTACATATGAGGTTTGAAAACAGAAAATATTAAGAAGATGCTTTGCTAGGTTCTTATATTTGCTAAAACTAACAGAATTTTAGGGTTGAGTTTTAGGCTTGCTGTTTGATTGTCTAAAGAAATGTTCCTGGACATAAATCCCAAAATGTCCGTATTTTCCTGCCCTGATATGTAGCTTTAGGAAACACCTCTAATTCCAGTAGTTAGTGAAGAAAAGAGAGATGTATTACACAGAAAGCCCAGCACTATGTCCTCTACATGCTGCAGAACCCAACCACTCTGCAGAAAATTGCCACATGCAATTAAATTAAATCTGAAAAGATGGTGTCACTCACGTTTTTCTCAAATTTAGTTTTAATTTTTTGGTGCAAAATTTGGGATTAATTTTAAATCACAATGGATAAAGAACAATAGTTAATTATTCAGAAATTGAAGGTCCATAAATTTAATCTTACAAAAAGAATATCTTTCAGTCAATCCACCTAGAATGAGGCAAGTTTTAAACTATTCTGCTTCAGAATACTTTTGCAGGTTGTGAGATGGGAAGGTGTGCTGGAGGACAGCTTTACTGGACTTAATGTGCTCCTCAATTCACACTGTTGAAGAGTTGTTTTTTTTAATGTGCTCTGAATGAAACTTATATATATATATATATTAGGCTGGCAACCATACAGAGATCTTTAGGTTAACTCTATAATAAGAAATTAAGAAATAGAGTGAAACGTCCCTGGACACTGCTGTTGGATGCTGTTAGATTGATAGAGATTATGAATGATTTGGGAGAACATGCAGGAGTCAGCACGTCTCAGGGACCATTTCCAAGGGCAGTTTTAGTGCAGCCACCCTGTTTTATGGAACAAGAAAGGTTAATAAAATGGAAAACAACTTGTGCTCTGCTTACAGGCTTCTGGTCTGGAAAATACTCTTAAACACCCCAGATCAGGCTTTTGTAGAAGACAGACATTTACACTCAGGATTGGGATCCTGAAGAGCATTGCCTGGCTTCTGCCTAATTCTTGCTCTCCCTAAACTCCTCCAGTGTTGTTTTCATTAGTACCTTGGCTGATTCCCAAGCCTAAATTTTTATCTTGACATATGTTAATAATCATTGGGAATACTTTAAGGCTTATCACAAATTTGGGTTGTTCAGTTCTTATTTGTTCCATATTTTTCCTAAGTGGACTTTATGTCTCAATAAAGATATGTCACAGTGCATTGCTTTCCATCAAATTTAAACCTGCACATTGTGCAAAATGCATTTCATCCCTTGCTTCCCCTAGTCACTCATTCTTCATTGCCTCAAAAAGAAGATAAACAGTAGGAAAATTAATAGAATATTTAGGTGTTGGCTTCTTTTTGCTCTCCTGTGGAAGGAATGGAGGCTGTAAGTTCTGGGAAAGCTTAGAAAGTTATTGTAATGAAGTGTATAACATTGTCTTATTCATCACAGCATCATTCCTCCCTTACTGCCTCACTCTGGGAGGATTGAGAAATGCTGGTGTTCCTCAGCCTAATGGTCTTGAGGGGAAAATCTTTAGGCAAGTCAACAATGTCTAAAGGCAACTGTGCTTGGTACTTGCTTTAATACAGCAGGCCCCTTGCTTTTTGTGATCAGAAACTGCCTTAACTCAGCATGTTTGACACCCAGACCTTGAGAGCCAGGAATGCTGTGGAGAAAACACCCTGCTTTTGATGGTTTTTATTCAATATGTTTGTTATTTTAAATCTAAAATTGTCATGGTTCTCTCTCCCTGTGCCTTGTGTATGTATTCTTGAGATACCCAGTTTCTCAATTCCTCCTTGAGGATATCAGTCCTAAAGCTCTGAGGCCCCTAAATCCTGGTTAAGATCTAGGTCCATGTGAATGGATTCTTGTAAGTGGTCCATGACACAGATGAGTTAGTACTGGTGCTGAACCCAAATTTTCCTCATTTCCTCGAGCCTGTTGTTTTTTCTTTATAAACATAATAAGCTATTTCACTGTAGTTTCAATATTTACTGGTTTTTATTCCCTTTCTGTGTTTTGGGTTTATGACTACTCAAGTGCACTGAAGCTGTCAGGTGCCTCCAGAACTGCACATGTGTCTAAAATAATGGCATCCTGTTTGTTCCTTCAATTCAAAAATGCAATATAATTTGAGTATTGCTGAATAGAATGTTGCACGAGTTCTTTAAGAATGCTAGGCAGTGTCAGATGTGGGCTTTCTTTAATCAGATTCTGCATATGGTTTATTAAATTGTGAAAGGTCATATGCTCAAGAGGGTAAAAAGGCAGTTGGTATTTTAAAAGTAATTGTTGTCACATCTCCTAATTGCAAGGACAAAGGGAAAGGTTGAAGAAAATGTTTGCATTACCTGTTGCCCATGATAAAATACAGCTAAAAGGAACATTGCCATCAGTAGTAAAGATGCCTCCTTTGTACCCAGGAAGTCTGTGCTGGAAAAAAAAAAAATCCAAAGTAAACTACAGTTATTGATTTTTCAATGTTGCAATTGTTCAGAAGTTTCATTTCATAAGTGGTAATTTTTGTTGTTCTTTTAAAAAATCCCCTGTATTTGAAAATTTAATTTAGCAGTAATTAGTTCAAGGGAACAGAAGTGTAATTGGAGAGCTCCCTGTTTGGAGACACATCTTAAGTAACTAAATTGTAGCCTACAGGAGGTGCACAGGAGGTGATGAGCTTTCACTTTCAAGTGTGATGTGCGAGCTGTGTGTCAGTCAGTCTCTTCCTGGGAGCTTGGTAAACAGCCCCTGTGGAGTGCAGGAGGTGGCATCCTGGGGGGGAAAGGTAGAGGAGGAGCTGACAAAAGGAAACTTCCAGGCTGTGAAAGTGAAAGCCCAGTGAATAAGGCTGGAGATAAAGGATGAACTCCAAGGCAGGAGCTGAAATTAAACATCCCCATATTGTGAGAAGGGTTTGGAGATGACAGGAACGAAGCGTGGATTAAAGAGGATCAAAAAACCAGCAAACAGTAGCTAGGACTGGTTTTACTGAGCTGCAAAGTGGAGACCAGAGAGGCCTGTGGCAAGGGAGGTAAAGGAAACCCTTGCAGACCACAGGGAAGCAAAGATGAGCCAAGCAGGTGTTGGCTGTATGAAATCACTGAGGTGCTCCGTATGGAGCATGAAGAAAGTGTGACAAAATAAGGTGAAAGGGGTTCAAAGCAGTAACGGGGGTTTCAAATATGAAGAGAAATTATAGTTGTGTGTGCTGGAGAATAAAATCTGATGAAAGTATCTATGTATGCCAGGGCTTTTTTAAAAAGCATGTTTCCCGGGGAGCAGACAAAAGAGGTTAGGGAACTGATAGAGCCAAACTTATAGTTAAACAAAAGAGAGAAAAAACTAAATTTGGAGTTGAATTGAACAGGGATACTTGTCAATTATTTTGTTGAAGGGAGATGAGAAAAGGAAGTTGTTGTGTGGTGATAAAACCTTGAAAATTTGAAAAAAAAAAATAAATGTGTAAATG
Source organism: Edolisoma coerulescens (assembly GCA_013397115.1). Taxonomy (NCBI): domain Eukaryota; kingdom Metazoa; phylum Chordata; class Aves; order Passeriformes; family Campephagidae; genus Edolisoma; species Edolisoma coerulescens. Next base: position 747,547 of record VWZW01004324.1, on the reverse strand, counting down.
AGGACCAGAAGTTGGAAGAGATTTTGGGACAATCTTTTGTCTACCTTGAGATCTAAGAAGAAAGCAAAGTCCAGACACTCGATCTGTTTTCCATACTAATTTTTAAAGAAGTATTGGATGATATCTGTCAGAGAAGGACTCCTATGACAGAGAAATTAGAGAAAGAAAGAGAAGAACTTGCTGGAGACTAAACCAAAAGGAAACTTTCTTGTGAGAGAGATAACTGAACTGATTTTGTGGTCCTGATGAATTTACTATGCTGGAAATATGCTGCTATGGGATGAGTCATCAATACAGAGCAAGAGCAAGCAGGAAGCGTCCTTGTCATCTGCAAATATGCTAGAATTCAAATGTTTCCTATTTTGAAGTTGCCTGAAATACAACCTCCAAAAGAATGCATTCCAAAAGGACCCCTTGTACACTGGCTAAAGGCAAGAGCCTTAAATGTCTTATCAATGAACTCATCTGTTATTGCATATTGTGGTGTTGTAGGTATAGCCACCATAGGTGGATGAGTTTTGTAGGGAGTTACAAACTCTTTTATTGAACTGGTTTATATAGCTAAAAACCCCCAAAAATTTCAAGGCATACAGTCTTGAACCTCATTCTCCTTAATATCAGAGCTTAAGTTCATATCCTTGTGAGAGTGGAGCATTCAGCATTTCCCTATGTCCTGGGCTGTTGGCTACTCCAGAGAATATTCCTGTCTCTTTCTCACTTTTCTATGATGAGTTTCACAAAAGAGTTTCACTGACATGGGGAATAGAGGCTACTCTGAATTCTTCAAAATTTTCACACAAAAGAGAATCTTTCTTTGCCATGCCTGGTTAGTGAAAATTATGGTTTCTACTTCTGGTTACTTAGCCAAAGTACTGTTTACTGCCATTTGTCAAATTTTCTGGGGTCTGCTCTGAATATGTGATATTTCTGTAGGATGATAGCTAGCATTAGAAAAAGGAATTGCACCCCAAATCTCTGGTACCTTGCTACTGTAGGAAGCGAATAAGGAGAGATATGCATGCGGAGCCTCGCTGTGGGTAAGGAAAGTGGCTGTTGTGAGAATTAATTGTGCTGCAAATCTATGCTTTTCTCTGACTCTGAACATCTTCATCTGGCACGCACTACAAGCACAAGCAACTGCAATACTACATTAGTCAAGTATGAAAGACTAAAGAGGGGTTTTTCTGAATGAGCTAATTTACTGCTGCTCTAGATTCAGTTATTGCAACACTAATTGCACCTCTGACTCTGCAAATTATTGTGGCTCTTCTGTCCTTCTTTTCAGTTCCTCTTGCTGGGAAGGAAGCCCTGGAGGAGCCGGAGGAGGAGTGTGTCCTTCAAATGCCCTCCTACAAACAGGATCACTCCCGCATTCCTTGTATCTTTCACAACTGCACATTATTTGTTTGGATTTTATTCTAAAAAATCAGTTGTTTACTCCTGTTTTCTTAAATCGGGGGGAATTTTTCAATGGGTATCTCTGGAGCTTTCAAGAATAGAAACAACCAAGGTATGTGTACGGCAATGCATATTTTAGCCAACATTGATAGACTATAGGAGACATAAAAGACACACCCTGCCCAACATTTAAATGTCCTCACAAAATGAACACTTTAACAAATAGGCTTGAGAAAGAAACACATTATAAATAATTTTTAATTAGTCCTTGCCTGTTGCAGCCATCACTCAGTATTTAACTATGGTGCTATCCAATACACTCATCCTCTGGCAAGACTTGAACCATTACCTCAAGAAAAAGCAGTTCCTGAAGGGGGCTGTGAACACTTACTCTCCGTTGTGGTTAAAGTTGTCATATTGCAGAAAGAGGGAAGCATAAATGGTCTCAGTCAGCAGAGAGTAGATCGCGATCATGATGAGAAGTACTGCCAGCTTCAGGACAGAGTTGAGACGAAGAAAAACTGCACAAGTCACCATTGCCAGCACACCAGTGAAGACAAAATACTGAACAGAAAACAGAAGTGGTTAATTTTGGGGATCAGAGATAAGCATCTATGTAAAGAATCAAGTGACCAGAAGTATAGAAAGATTGCTTTCGATTTCAGTGCTCAGCTAAGTCCTCTTAGGGTCCAGGGCACTTTGAAAATAAGCGTTTTGCTAAAATAGAATGTGAAATTACAAATTCTCTATTTCTTGTGGCACCTTCACATCAACAGAAATACTTTTCTTTGCCTTTATGGTATTTTCATTGCATTATAAGGGAAATGGCATCCGCTGTAATTAAAAGAGGAAAGGGAGAGATGCTTCATGCAATAGTTTGTTAAGGAAAAGTCAACTGGGAGAAAACAATTTATATTCCTTTGGATTCTGAATTTCCACAAGACCCACATTAATAAGGATGGGAGAATCATTTTTCTGCTTTAATTCTTCCCATGCTATTGAAGAGAGGATAAAGCCACAGGTTTGGTCATTTCTTTTTTTACATTTTTTATTTTAATTTTTAATATTTCAGGTCTAGTTTGGTTACATTACTCTCTTAAAGTGTGATGCCTGGAAGTTTTATTCATATCTCATTTTCTAATCTCTTCATTGTCTCATTTTTCTCAATGATTAGTCATCTGCCAAATGCAATCCATGCAGCTGATACTGGATAGAGAGAGACAATCATGGTCATGAGCTGTTCAGATTTAAAATAGCAACATCAACACCCACAGTCCAAATGTAGTTTCAATTAACTCTGATCACACAGCTTTAGGAGAGATCATATTCATTTTTCTGAGTACAGCTTTTCTTTAGTACAGTTTCTCCGTAGCAAAGTCTGCATCCCTGCTGTTTAGAGCATACTTCTGGCAGTATCATGACACTGCCATATGACTTTCTAAGCAACATACTTCTCACATCTACACATGACCAACACATTGATTTTGTTGCCTGCTTGCTCATCTTAGAGAGAATTTCTTCTTTATTTTTTTTTTCTCCAAAAGCAAACTTAAAATAACCACAGCAATCTAACTGCTGGTTTTGCCATGTAAGAATTTCTGCTCTCCATTAGATCCATACAAATTAGGTAGTGTGTTTTACTGCACTAGGTTCGTTGAATCATTGCTGGATGTGTTTACAGCATAAAGGTTCTGTACGAAGTTCAAAGGTTGAATCTTGATTGCAATGCCCCATTAGATCATAAGGTTAATTCCTTTTGTAACCAGCCTCTGCTTTTTCTATCAGGCTGTGGTTAGGTGGAAATGTTCCCTTCTTCACAGTGTTGAGCCCCTGACTCCACCACAAGGTAGTGGTTGCCATTTAACCTTTGTGGATCCACACTTCAGATTCAAAAGTGCCCTCAGAAATACCTCAGGACAGGAGCAGATGTCCGTAAAAGAAGCAGAGGAATTGAAGGTCTGGTTCTTCAGGGCTATTGGTTTGTCAAAATCACACCATAGCTGTGAAGAAATAAAACAAATTCAGGGCTATATTGTGCACTGGTGGCTGGCTGACCTGCTGCTCTCCATGCCAGCTGCCTGGCTGGCACCAAGGACTGAATTAATGGACAATAAGAGGACATAGAGTGGAGATGAAATGGAAAAGGGGGAGCTATTTGTGCTGCAGCCATTCAGTATCTGAACAGCCTCTCTATGCTCTCATGTCAGACCGCAAAGATGAGCTCCTCCGGGATTCCCAGAGGACTGATGTTGGACTCTTAAGAATTACCTCTCAAAATGCTTAGATTTTCTTACAAAACATAGAGAAAATTATTTAATTGGGAGCATAAAATCAGATTGAATGTGTGCCCTTTCTGCAAGCTGTTTTCATCTGCTGTGGATAGTCTTATCCTTCCTGATATGGGACATCCATCCTTAATTTCCATGATGTCACACAGAACTGGTTGTACTAAAACATAATGTGGTCCCAGAAGAGCAACTGTGATGCTTAGAATGGGAGAGAATGAAAATTCATTCATGAAACAATGGTTCTGATAATGTAATATTGCCTTTTGTTGTTATGATTTGCATTCATTTTAATGGTATTTCCAACCAAGAGTATTAGATATAAAGAAAACAGCAGTGTCGAGTCGCAATATATTATGGTCTTAGAATGCAGGAAAAAGTCATTAATTGTTTCATATTTTGACACTTAAAGCAGATGGACTCTCCTGTTATATATATTAATTTACCCTGGATGCTTATAATAGGTCATTTCATCAACCTGGTGTGTACAAGCTAGTTACAGGTCTTTTTTTCCAGCAGAGTTAGAGAATTTGTTTAATGAAGCCCAATTTCTTATCATTAAATTCTAATTAATTTTGAACTTGAGTCTCTTTTGTTTGTTCTTTCAGCAATTCAGCCATCTCTGCAGTGCAGTAGTATTACCTGGCTGGCTGTGCAATTTTCCGTGACACCAGACAATTAATGGTACTTTATGAAAATTCATGAGGTGTACAGCACCTCTCTGCAGGGCAGAATCTCACAAGAACAAGTACAGGTGTTTTTTTAAAAGAATTTCAGGATCAGAAATCTAATTTTATAAAAATAAGAATGCATTTAAGACTCATAAAATTCATTTGTCCCCCTGTGGAAACCAAAGCTTTATGGCTCTTCTTAGAAAGCATCTGAGTGTTAGACCCCTCCAACTGGCTGCATTTGGACTCCGTGGACACATAAAGCTGCAAGGCTGTGATGCATTATCTGTTTTTAAATGCATGCAGGTCCCTCCTAAACAAACTATTATTATGGATGGACTTCGACATATAAAATACTGAGATTATATGAATGTTGTGGTATCCTATAGATGCCAGGGCTCAGTGACTCAAGTCATTATACATCTAAATATATGACAATACATATAACTGTTTACTGCTTTATAGAAAACCACCGGTGTGACAGTAAAAAGTAATAATATTCTTTTGACTGTTTTTGGATTAGCCAACCCAGAAGATTGCAGAAGACACAATCTCAAAAAAACAATGCACAAGAAGTCAGGGGAAATAACAAATTGGGCATGAATAGTGTGTTAGAGATCTCCTTGTTTCAAGATCAAGACTAATTCTATCAAAATCTTTCCTGAAAGGTATTTGTTAGACATGATTTTAAAACCTCTAAATTCTAAAACACTGCTTAGTGATTTATATTGTAATGCACCACCGTCCTTCTCTTCAAGAAGTTTTCAGCCCAATTGAACTCCAGACATTTACTGTATTTGTATTTTTTCTGTAATGATAGAAATGAGTGGCAGCATTTTTCTTTCTCTGACTTACTCTCTTATCAGTGATACTTTTAATCTATCAGTGAGACATTTACCACATTCTTGGCTCAGACTTCAACACCTGTGAAGTTGTCTGATGCTATAATCTGCCTAACTTATGCAAAGCTCTCTCATGTTGCTGAATACATCAGGACAATCAGGGCTCTATTGGAGTTTTTAAAATTATTATTTTAGTAATTGTTTTATTTTTCTAAGTAATCTAAATAATAGTAGAACTGTAAGATGATCTGAGAACTTATGAGAGGAAGAATTTAATATCCATAAGCATTTTTTGTATTAACAGTCTTTAAGAAAGTATTTCAGCCTGTCAGAAAATTGCAAATGGTCCTCAAAGGGTGGATATGTCGAACAGAAAGTAGAAAAAAGGTTTTAAAAATAGATGATACTCATGAGGGAGAAATAATTAGATATTTTAAAAATACATAGATTAAGCAATGGATTGAATTTCCTGAAGCTGTGATGCTTTGCCTTTTTTATGTTATCTAAATCACAGCTGGCTTATAGACACAGTTAGCAAGTCCTGTAGCAAGCTTAATAACTCATAAATCATCTTTTCCTGTGTAATATTCCTTGGTTCCCTATAAGCTTACAATATTGATGATGGCTCCAAGAAAATTAATCAGAATGGATGCAAATATAATGACATTCCTTGCCAGGTAGGTCTCATTAATCCAGCAGCAAGTTTTCCGGAGCATTAAGGGTAAACATTTGTAATCTTCTGCTGTAGTGATCAGCACGAGAGCAGAGTGCAGCATAATCAGGATAGAAAACTGAATGACCATTGGTATTACTCTGGGGGAAAAAAAAAAAAAGAGAATCCAGCATTAAACCTCAACACAATGCCACAGCTAACAAAAATAAATGTGTAAACAAGTAAGGCTAGGAAAAACTGGTTGTCATAAATCTGAGACAATTAGTCTTACATAAAAGCCCAGAGAGCAAAGTTTTGCCTCTGTCCCATTGGTCTGAAATTGCTTCCCATGGTTCCTTGCTGAGAAACTGAAAAAAGCCAGGGAAATAAATCATTGCCAGTGCCTCTATTTGTCTGTGTAATGTCCGAGTGGCAGGAATGTCCCTTCTTTTGTGACTCAGTCATCCCTTAAGATTTTCAGAGCAATTCTATTGAGCCTGTAGGATCCTGATGTCATGTATGTATGAATTGGTTCCCACGCAGACTGGTTTGGAGGTGGTTTAGTATTGTTTTGTATACCTCATCTCACAGGTGTCAAACTCATATTATACTGAGGCTCAGAGACTCTAAAGTGAGTACAATAATGCAGCCTGTTTGCTGGCATAAATCAGGATATAATAACTACAGAAATGCAAGCTTCACCGCATTTTAGTTATTAGTGGGACAGCTTCAGCTAAGAATCTAATTGGTTTCTTAAAAAAGGAAAAGAACTAACTAACTGTTTTCATGGAAGTCTTTTAAAATAAAACTTATGAAAAAGTGTTCCGTAATCTAAATGTTTAAATGAAAAGTTGTCTGGCGTACCCTATAAACTTTGTTCTCGCAAATGCGTTCTTTAGTCAGATATTGATAAGTGCATACACAGAATATGTAGTTCAATTTCTTTGAACATACTATTAAACCCCATAATTTCTTTTAGCCTAATTTTAATATTATATTGTTTAAATATATTCCTTTTTCTTGCTTAAACATGGGGCCTGAAGTCAATCAAGTAACCTGTGTGGTTGGAAAATGCAGTAAATTGATTTATTTCACTGAGGAGGAAGCACTCAGTACTTCACAAGTCAAGTTTTTTGGGTCCCCATTTGTGCCAGTCATTGCCTTTCTTTGTCTCTTTTCCCAAAGATCATACCCATGCAAAATAAAAGTAACTCCACTGCTTCTGCAAACCTCTCCCCTCCTCACTCCATTTTGCCTTGCCTTTTTACTATAAGGAGAATGATTACACGTGAAGATTTGGGGGAAGTAATTAAAATTTCTAGTAACCCAGCTCTATAAAATCTCACCATAATAATAGCTATGTAGCCAAGGAGTGTAGGAAACCACACTGATACAATGGCAGGAGAGGATACATGGACATAGCAGGACAAGCTTGAGAATAAATCTGTGTTGGAGCTGTCATTTCTCAGCTCTGACCATGTTTACAGCTAATGGGTAGAGTCCAAAATACTTGCATTAAGGAGACACCAAAGATGCACTGGGTATTTTATGTGAAAACTGACTATATCTTCCTCTCAGTACTGATGTTAGTAGAAATTGCCTTGAGAAAACAGGATAAATCAAGCTGTTTATATTCAAAAGGAATAGTTAGGATTTTTTAAAGTAGGCATAAGTCAGAGTATGTGTGCGGAAATGTTGGTCATGTTGGGGGAAAAGCCATAAAAACATGGGAGGCACATGTGTCAAGATGAAAGAGATTTAGGTGCAGAACTGTACTCCTGTATGCTTTAGTCTGCTTTATTTTAAACATTGTCTTTTTTTATTACCTAATTCAGCTGTTACTATTGAGATTCATATACATTAAATCTGGTGGTGTTTTAAAGACAGTATTTGCTTAAAAAATATTAATTTTTGATCGTCCAAACATACAATGACTCCTTTAATGTAACAGGACAGAATAACGTGCAATTTGCTTCAAACTTTCTTCTCTATCACCTACTAAAAGTAATCAAGCTAACAGAGAAGAATGATCAAGGTATAAGATTTTTAAAACAAAATGTCAACCTCAGAATAATTTACAGTAATGGAGCTGCGGCTTATATGTACAGCTGTTCCTCTCAGAACCTCAAAATAAATGAGATTTGCAATGTAGGAGTCCAGAAAAGAAGTTGGGTTAGAAAGACAGCAAACAGGAAACAATTTTATCACTAACAGAGAGTTTCACTTTTGGAACATGTCTGACCTTCTATAAGTAAGATATATATACATAAGAAGATTTTTTTTCATAGTACTAAACTATATTTTAAAACATATTGGAATGAAATGTGAAAAATATGAAAATGGAAGTTCTCTTCCCAAATTAACTGAAATAAGAAGAATTTCATGTTAACTTCCATTGAGACCTTCTGTGTAATAATAGCTTTGACACTGTTCTGACGATATACCATCGGTATGAAAAGTTATCTTCACTTGGGTCAGTGTTTCACTCCAACAAGGTTTGTCAGAGTTTTGTACGTGAGTTGAAGACACTGGATCTTCCCCCAAAAAGTCCCATGCTCTCCGGCAGCTTACCCAGAAGTAAAGCTTGCTTTTGAAAGAAGGAACAGCATAGCCAGTAAAAACAAACTATATTATGAAGGGAAGAGGGAACAATAAAGAAAAGAAGTTTGGAGCAGGAGAAATAGATTTCATCCTGTGTGACTGAAAGTTTTGTGGGAAGAGTCTGGACTTGCTGGAAGTCCTAGTGCTATCAAGAAGAGACACAATCCAATGATGTCTTGAGAGTTGCTTCTGACTATGGAAATTCCTATGAAAAGGAATCATAGAATGGTTTGAGTTGAAAGGGACATTCAAGATCATCTAGCTCTAACTCCCCTGGCATGGGCAAAGACATCCTCCGCTAGACCAGATTGCTCAAAGCCCCATTAAACCTGGCCTTGAACATTTCCAGGGACAGGGCATCCACAACCTTTCTAGGAATCATGTTTCAGTGCCTCGCCACCATCACAGAAAAGAATTTCTTCCTAAGATCTAATCCCAACCTACTCTTTTTCAGTTTGAACACTTTCCACCTTGTCCTATCACTACATGCCCTTGTAAAAAGTCCCTCTCCACTTCTCTTATAGGTGCTGGAAGGTCCTATAAGGTCCCTCAGGAATCTACTCTGGGCTGAAGAACCCCAAGTCTCTCAGCTTGTCCTCATAGGAGAGGTGCTGGAGCCCTCTGAAAGATGAGGGAGAGACAGTCAATAAGTCAAGGGACAAGCTGCATAACATGTCCATGGAGAACTACCCAAGGGAGTCAGGAGGGCTCATCACCTGTGTAGTGTTGGATACAATTCATCTCACTGCATAGCAGTCTCTTAGATTTGTGCAGATAAAAGGCACCTTGAGATCCAGATTGACCCATTCTCCAGTGGCTGTGCTTTGATCCTGGGTTCTGGACACTGACAGAGAGTCCTGTAAGATTAATTCCTTCAGTTTCCCACAGTCCAGCAGTATTCTGCAGCAGCCTTCTTGCTTTGCAAAGCCAAGTGGCTGCCATCCAATTTGGAACTGATAGTTTCTAACTATATCTCAGATATATATAGACAGTCTATATATGCAGATGTAGCCTACCAGTTCTGCTGACCTAGCCTGGCCCAGATCTGAACAAAACCAAATTAAGGTTTTCAGAAAGATTAGGATCAAGCCTCAAGAGGTCATGCCTGAAGACACTAAACATTAGTTCTTATTTTGCACTGCCAAACTTTACACATAAGACCCACGCTATTGAATTAAGGTATTATAAAGGAGCATCTACAGACCTAAGTCTGGGATATAAATCCAAAATTGCAGCATAACCTGCTTAGGTGCCTGAGAAACTGAGACCTTGTATTTGTTCACAATAAATTTATAGGCAACAAAATTCTTCCGCTGTAGATGTTCAATTGAAGATTGATGTACTTATCTCTTACCTAAGCCTGCTTGATTTAAAAACAAAACTGAAGTTGGCACAGTATGACCTCTCAGATGGACAATCCAGTATCTGTGCTAAGATTTTGAAGGGAGTATGCTGATATGATCAAGTACAGTAAAGTACACAGACAACAGCAAAAAAACATAATAATTTTCTCTCCATGAACTTCTCCCAGAACTAGGACACCTGGCTTGGATCACCCGTTCATTCAAGAAGAGATTGAAGACCAATTGATTTTCTTTTTGAGGGTTCCTTTACTGCCAAGGTCAAGTGAAGTTTAAAGAGCTTTTTCCTTCCCTCTTCCTCATGTACAGTCCCAAATCAATTAACTTGAGCCAAAAGGAAAACTTATGCAAAACAAAAGATGCAGGTGTTTAAATTAACAACAATTTGAAATCTGCTTTTCTCCCTCACAAGAACAGTCCAGTGAAAAATGGGCAGAAATAAGAGTAGTTCAGCAGTCTACTCTAGTATGACCTACTGTCCATGTGAGCATATAAAAAGTTCATTGCAGGAAATTAATGAAACTCCCAGGCCTCTCAGATGGAGAAGATGAATCCCTGCAAGGTTGGCGATATAATGTAATGGTTTCATAGAGGATAATTATGGTAAAAATATGGCATTAATTTATGTCACTTAGAGTAATTTCCCCTACTCCATATTTCAAAGAATGAAAATTATTGCAAAGATTTTAAAATTCAGTGGTGTGTCTGCCCTGTCAGGAAAAAAAAAATATGAATGGATCAAATATTTATCCCTTAGGAAATAGATATAAACCGAGATAAAATTCTGAAACTTCCATACACATTAGACTTGAAACACGATTCCCTACTTTAACACACAGACTAAGGTAAACTCTCTGGGGAACTCCCCAAAGAACCTTAGTAATATATGTTCTATGACAATTTAAAGAGAATTTTCACCAAATTTTCAGAAATCGCCAAAAGACTCAGCTCAAAAAATATTCACACATCAACTTAAGCAAATAAAAAATTTCATCCTTGTTCAATAGAAATATGAAGCATTCACTGGAAAACTCTTATATGTGTTTTTAGGAAACAAGTAAGTTACCATTAGGACTGAATTATAGTTTGTTAGTGGTTTCATGGGAATTATTTTCATGGTTCTCCACCCTAGTATTTTACTTCTCTGATATTTACCAGAGGCGTAACAAATGAATATGCAGTTATCTCAAAGAGTCTCTGAATCCAAATCCTGCCTAACTTTGTGATAGTTGGTTCAATTGCTCATGCCTTGAATTGCTTTTAGAACTGGAACTTAGGAAACTTGAACTTCCAGATTATTTTCTCATTCAATATGTTTAAGCATATTGAAACCTTCTCACTCAAAACCCCTATCCTGTTATTTTAGGGTTGCTCATCTGTTGACAGGCATGCTTTTTTAAAAACTGAAACACATTTTTTGAAGCAGAGTATCAGAACTTGAAAAAACGACCAAAATTTGTCTCCTTAAGCCTTGACAGTGATCTGCAGCTCCTGACAGAACATAAGAACTGCCATAAAACACCCATGTGTCTCCAAAACTTCTCTCACAAAAGGGGTAGTGGTAAATATCCTTTCCCTAAATATCTCCCCAGGTTCCAGCAATCAACCTTGTAGGGCATTCTTGAAGCCACAGCCATATTTTTTTAAAAACCTCTGCCGATCTTTTCTTGTAAGAATTTATCTAATCTTCATTTCATCCTATTTGTATTTGCATCCTCTTTAACATTCAGTGACAAAGGTCCTCAGGGAAAAACACAAGTCTACTGGCAAGATGAGAAACTGGGAGGTGAGACAGCTGCAGGCAATGTATTTGTGTGACTCCTTCCCCCTCATTCCAATGGCACTAGACACCCTCACAAGAGTTAACAGAGATGAATCTGTGCAGACAGAAAAAAAATGTTTGGTTTTTTTTCTTTTTTTTTTCCCTGGTATGGCAGTGATTGATATAGCAGCAGAAATCTTTTTGGAAAACAGGTTCTGTTAATAAGATCCATAAATCTTCTTGTACATATTGAGGAAAAAAAAATAACAAACAAACAAACGCACAAACAAACAAAAACATCTGCCAGAAGTGAAAAACTTTAAACGTGTATTGGGAGAAGAGCTTTTAAAAAGCAAGCAAACTTACCAGGGGCAATATAGCACATAAGGAACAACAGAAAGTCACGTACTGCTCTGGGTACTTTCTCAGCTGAGAATTACAAGCCATATGAGACACCACTGCTACAGAATGTAGTTGCCTGCCTGTACCTGACCACCACTTTGGTGTTCTTAGACATCAACCTGGTAACTCTCGTCTTCCAGAGATTATCCAAGAAATCTTGCTGCACTACTGTAACACAATAAATGTCTTCTTTCTTGTAGGATAAATGTCTTCTTTCTTGTAGGAATAATGTATTTTCAAAGCTACTCTACAGTCAGGCATAAGTTAAGGTTCATCTGAGTGTTAGAAACTACCTGAAAAATACATTCATCTGGGCATTTGTGTTTTAGCACTTGATCTGTCACAGAACAAACAGGACCAGAGGCTTGTAACAGTGGCAGTCCTATTCTAGAAAACTGACCTCAGTCCTTGCACACACTCTTGTGATCTCATTATTAAATTGTAGAGAAAAATGCCAATTGATAGGTTTGAGCCTGTGAAATGTGGACACCGGGGTCTCATCTCTGTCACACTGTCATTACCTTGATAGGAATATATTGCTTGGTCAGCCCGAAAGAGCAGAAGTGAAAACAGATCTACCAGATCACCTCCGTACTTATTAATGGCCTGAGACTGCTTTTCCCAGCTGGGCAAATCACATTGTCAGCAGCAAAACCAACACTACAATTCTCTTACAAAGCATTTAAGAAACAAAACCAAGAGAATCACCAAGGTTATTACCAGTCACTTAGCAAAGAGGGACAGCTATTGTCCTGGATCATGTTTCACCAGGACACACTGTGGCAAATTTTTGTAAGCCAAAATTTCCACTTAACTCAGTGGTAGTTCCACTTGAAAACATAACAACATAACATCAGTACCTGCTGCTGTCTCGCTTGAAAACATGTAGCTGCAGATAATGTGGTAAAAAAGTAGTTAATATTGCAAAAAAAGTGAACAAATATTTTCAAACACTTCTGGGGAACAAGCAGATTTTACTGGTTCATTGCTCATCAGTCCTAGAAATGTTATTCCACCGTGTCCCCAACAGTGCCTTCAGATATTTAGAGATATATTTCTTTATTTACCTGGAAGAAGGGAGCAAGCTTTGGATAGCGGTGATAAATACAAGAACAATAAATGCACACACCAAGTTTGATTTGAATACTTCATCCCGCATTTGAGAATACTAGAATAAAAAAAAACACACACAGAAAAGTAAATTAGCTCTTAACTCATGCAGTAGTTTCATTAAGGCTGATGTATATAGGAGATATGGGGAAAATTAGCACAGTGTACTAATAAATCAATAAACCTGAATTTGTGTTTTAAAATCAAACACAACAAATAAATTATTAATAACATGATAAAATATTTTAACCAAGAGAGCAAAGCTCTCTGATTTGCAATACAAAGTTGTTCTGCTTGGGTCAAAATTATTTGCTTTAAAAATCCTGAGGTAGATACCAGGAGCTTGTGCTGCTGAATAGAATACTAAACACTTAATTGCTTAATAAAATACCTAATAACCAGAGGAACCATGAGTTTCCTCACATGAAGACAAGCACTGGAGTCCTCTGTGACTCTGCATTCATGATGGCACAGAGGTGTCTCCATGATGGCCAAACTGAGGCCACTCTGCTATTTTTTCTATTTTTCTTTTTTAAGAATATTACATAATTAGAACATTCTGTGACTGTTTGGGATGCTGGGGTGCTGGCACTCTGTATCCTAGCTTATTCAGAGGCTGTGCAGAAACTTGGTGATATGGGCATTCTTCTAATATAAAAGACTATTTGAGGTCCATTATTATAAGGATTTATTGAAAAAAAAATTTTTCTCCAGCATATCAAACCACAGAGAAAGCTATCAGGTTCCCTTTTAATGGGAATTACCAAGAAAAGGAGTAACAGATACATTGATAGACCATGGTGGATCAGTTAAAGTGGAAACATTAACCAAGTCCTCAGCTGGTATTTATCAGTGCTAATTCAATTAAACTGCAGTTGTTTACAGCAGATGAAGATTAGTGCATAGGAATATCTTTTATCGTTCTCTATATCCTATATGGATGCCACCAAATTTTCCTTGTCTTATAAGAAATCCTGCAGAGGCTTGCCCCAGTCATTTTTTTTCTCTGAACAATAACTTCATTTTGTTTAAACCTTTGCAGTTTTAAAGGGGCTGAACAAAAGGATAACAGAATCAAAGGAATATCAGATACCAGAATCTCTCTCCAGAAATTTGAAAATAGGGCAAACAGCTATTATAAATTCCTAGAAAGCACTATAACAGAGAAAAATATTGAGAAATATGTCAAGAACATACACTGAGAGGGTTCAGCTATGAACTGTATTTCATAGCTGATTTGCTCTTGAAGGCAGATCCTACCTAGACTTAGACGATATTCCCTACATGGACCTTTGTTTGCGACATTATCTCGGCTATAAACATCTGGTCAAAACAGTCTCAAGCTCCTAGATGGAAAAAGGGTTTCTCACTTCCCTGCTCCTGTTTGTTATGAGTAAGAGGTGGGGTTTATTTGTTGGTGTCCTTTATTTTGATTCCTTCTCTCCTGTGATTATACCTTGTGTCTGCTGTTGGCAGTATCACTGTGGCATGATTTTTGATAGTGCTCACAGGCAATTCCACTTCATTTTGCTGTTGGAAGCCCAGTGGCACTGACCCTGATTTCATGTGCAAGGAACCAGAACTGCATCAGTCTGCATAAATAATGGACCAGGGCTTTTTTCAAATAGGGAAAAAGAAAGGTATGTTCCTTAAAATATAACATGAAATTTGAACTGTTCCATAGGGAAATTAAGGCAAACTAGATAAATGAAACACAAACATAGAATGGCCTGCTGTGTTGAGCATTATGTCAAAAGGATGGATGCTGTGTTCTAATTCAGTAACAATATTGTGATGAGGAATTGTTGGCATCCCCAGGCAGCACTGACATAAATGATAAACATAGCAGTTCTGTAGCAGTCTACCCCTTAATGACTTGGAGAAGTAATTGAAGGACTGACTAAGCCTCAAGGCCCTTCAGAAAGCATGGGGAGGCATGTAGCCAACCAGAGCTGTGTAGAATGGTAGGAAGAATCTTGACGTGACCTTGTCTGCAGTGCAGACCTTCATTGCAGCATCCCACAGACCCCCCTGTGCTGGTGTGACCTGCTCCTGGCACAGTGAAGGCTCCCATGGGGCTTGGGCCATTTGCCTGCTCTGCTGGGAGGAAACTGTTTATCCATGTTCTGTCCCAGCCTGCTGGCTGAAACTAAGGAAAGCCAGGTTTCTTCTGTTGAGTAGTGCTGCTTATTCTTCACCTTTCTTTTCCAGGGCCTCTTTGAAAGGGGAGCACCAGTAATACGACAGGCTTCACAGCTTCCCCTAAAGATAATGCTTGTGCACTGGGGAGGAAGGTTTTTGGTCTTATCCTCACTGCTGCTCTTTGACTCAGATGGGACCTCATGGAAGAAAAGGGAGACCAGGTTTTTCTTCAGAGTAGTGTTGGAAAAGCTTCTGCAATACAGGAGAGGGACAGAAGGTGTATCAAGAAGTCCAAGGCAGGAGAAGAAATGAACTCCTGAGAAGACTAAGAGTAGACAGAGATCCAGTTGCTGACCAATGATAGAAAAGTTGCTGAACAGGCACAGAGTTTGCCCAGTGTCTCTTGCAGACCTCCTTGCAACCAGAAGTTTTTGGGTTGAAGGAAGGAGGTGACGCCTGTGTCTGCTGGGATACAGCAGGCAGGAAGAGCAAAATTGTTTTCCTACTCATTTAATTTCTATTTCTCTTATCCATCAGAAATTCTGGAACAGAGAAACTCAGATATTTGTGTCTAATATTTGAACTAAGAAAATGTGTACTTTGAAATTCAAAGCTCTTTTGATATTTCCAGTGTGCTCACCTCACAGAAAATACGTAAATGCTTCACATCTAAGCCCAGCCTGATTTCTAATCCAAGTACAAGTATGCAGGAAGACTTTGAATATCTTTATACAAATGTTTACATTGAAAACTTTCTTTGTAAAAACCCTACCAACATGTAAAATTCCCTGCCCTGTACCTATGCTTTACCCTGTATGACAGTACATGTTATGGATATTTTCAAGTTGCTTATATTTAGGTAGATCATTGTGATGAAAGCTTTTATTTATGGGAATAATCTGAAGTAGTATCAGATTTTCCAATGAACTATTATATATTTGGAAATTCTGGTATCTTTTCATGCTGTCATCAGAAGTACTTTCCTGTGATGAGTTCCTCTATCTACCTACATGCTACTTGTGAAAAGAACCTCTAGCAAAATTGAGGGTGAATTGTCTCTAAATGATATATCAAGTGTTAATGAGTGAAATACAGGTTAGTAATGACTAGTCCATTTGGGTAAAGAATCTGTGAAACATTCCAGGTGGGGATCTTGCACAAATCCTATGAAAAATGAAGTATTGCAGAATTCATATGGAAATACACATACTGCCTCAGGGAGATATGCCATTCTCTAAAGTTACAGCGACTGCTTGCTGTGGAACACACATTCATTTGATCACCATAGATGGATAAAGAGCAATGAGATAAGAGAGGAGTGAGATGTTCCTGTAGCTTAAACTGCAGTGATATAGCAGTCATTTGAACCAGTGTAAACCAGGATCTGTGCTAGCTCCATGGTATTTTTGTTCATGTTGATTCTAGAATAGTTTGGTTTTGTTTTCTAATCTTTTGAAATCTTAAAGGAAGAAAAACATTGTTAATGCAAACCAAATGTCTGGAATTGTTTTATAGTGAAAAAATTCAAACCAACCCAGACTGTTTAACCAGAAGTCCACTATGACATTTCAGATTCATTCATGTCACCCCATGATCCCACATCATGGTAGTCCTGTTACATGCAGGAGGAAAAAATGTAGTTTGTTGTTCATGTGGTTGCTCACTTCTCTGTCATTTGAGATACAGAACATTAACACAGTTCTCACTGAACAAGGTAAAGGTAACACTTCTTGGCCAGGATCTCAGCTATGGGTGCTTTAAACTCTAAAGTCTGGGGTGAGAGGCGCCTACAGATTACAGAAATGAGTATTTAGCAGATGCCAGCACTGCCTGAAAGTGTGATGGCTAAATTAGAGGGCACAGGATTTTACATGGGGGTTGTTACTTGGCTCTCTCTGGCTTGAAGCAGTCACTGTGCTGAGCAGGAGAGTGTCAGCCGAGGGGAGCAGCAGTGGGAGAGGGGAGGCCACAGATACTGACTGTCGACTCTCTCAGCCATACCACGGGGAGCAGCTCAAGGTGTTGGTGTAGAAGGTCATGCAAGCAGTTGCAAAATATTAATGGCTAGGAAAAAACCCCATAATTCCAGACTGAAAGTTTAGGGGTGAGGGTAGCAGAGGAAAAAGGCTCCTGAATGAGTTTTATGATATTCCAGTTTAAACCTGAATTTGGTTTGTTTCCCAAATGGACAGGAAGAAGGGAGAAAGTGGTAGTAACATAAGATAGTATGGAGGAAATAACTATTTTCTGCAGGAAAATGATTAATATATTACTTTTTTCATGACTTCCTGTAGCCTATGGTTAAACACTAAGGTTATAGGGACAAATCTCTAATTACTGCACAGGCATGAAGGAGGGAAAGGACATTTCCCATGCTGTCCCACAAGACAATTGCTCCTGTCTACAACAAAGAGGACACTATGATTCATCTTCCCTTAATCCACATCATTCCTTTGTATCCTGGTACATTTCCCATCACTATCTGAGGACACTCATGATGTCCCAGCACCCTGAGCAGAAGCAAGGAAGTTGCTGACCAGAGGCTGTCCAGCTGTTAGAAGTGGATGTGCCAGAACAAATAAAGCAGTGGTGATATTTTTTTTAAACTTTACTCCTACATAATAAGAGAAACCAGATTCATTTGTGGAACAGAAAGAAGATTCAGTGAATTTTACTGAAAGGATTTTGTGATTCTATTTCCTGTGCCTACTGGTTGGGACTAACACCTAAGGAAGTATTGAATGAAGGCATCATCCTCCAAACACTGCAGCCCAGTTCTCCATTGGAAATGTCCTACAGGGAAGAAAATGTATCAAACCTGCTAAAACGTTAACTTCTAAATAGACTTTTTATCATCCAGATGCAATTAAAAACTTTATTAATATTTTAAATCTAACCTATGTAATGTGATGGATTAGAGCATGGTTCTTTTTTTAGTTCCTTAAATTGTATTAAAATTGAATTCTACACTTCCCTTATAGTTTTTCTTGTGGCGGATAATTGTGAAATCTAAAATAATAAGAAAATTTATATCCTGGATAGGAGATCTGATTCTGGGCAGTATCCCTTTACACCAGCCCATGCTCAGGCCTTGTGTGATTAAATAGCAATGTAAGGTGAGGTGAACCATTGACAAGCTTGCTCATTCAGCAAGTTGTGACCAGGCTGTTTCCTCCTTTGAACAAAAAAGTTCAAACTCTTTCATCTTATTTTTTTTCTTTTGTCTTGAAAAGATTACAGATTATTCATGACTTTTAGGACTTTATGTATCAATTCACATGATATTGGAGATCTTGAATTTCACATCCTCTGGTTCCCTGTCAGCTCTGCATGATGACTGCACTGAAAGAAATATCTCCATATCTTCTGTTTCAGCAGATAATTATTTGTGGATAATTTGGTTTTGGGGGTTCTAACTTGTGTCTCTGTGTAAATATTCTCATGGCGAAATGGAATCTTGTATTTTTGTTTTAAGAAACATTTCTTATTTCTTCTACAAGATTAGTAGTGCAACAAGGGCTTAGACATACTTCAAGCAGAATTTTTCTCTTCCAGTTGTCTTGATAAAGCTCTCACCAATGAACCTTCCTGACGACTAGTCTCCCGTAAGTCAAGTAAAAATGTCTGTTTTCCAGTAGAAGTTAGAGTGACAACAGAGAAGTGAGCTTCCGAGCTTCCAATTCCCCACTATTTTTATTTCCTTTCAGTCAAGTGCACATAGTATTGCAGACCTGCTGTTGCTGCACTGTAGTAGTATATGAAATTATCAGTGAAAGTCAATGAAATTATTTGAGATCTGTGCAACCTCACCCCGTGCCATCAGCTTTCAAGGACCGTTCTCCCATTACCTTATCTTTTAAAACTTATAACTTACATCTGAATGTAGACTGAAATAGAAGTTAATGAGATCACATTGCTGTTGAGAAGCAGCAAAGCCATGAACAATATTTAGCTCTTAGAAACGGATTTTTTAAGAAGGATGTTTAAAACAGAGAGTTGAAAAATTACTATTGACTTGAAATAAACATTGCAGCTGCATAGAGGAGATCAGAGGGATTCTACAACTAAACGGAAGGAACATATCTATATAAATATAGATATATATTTTTTGAATAGAAATGTCAGTTTATCAATATGCTCAATCATCGTTAGTGCCAAAGCAACCTGTCATCTGACAGAAAATTGCTTGTACTCAATACCAAGTTCAACCCGGCCAGTGGCTGTTGTTTTCAGAAACTGAGTTTGCTCAGTGTACGTATTTTCCAACAACGAAATGCAATCATTTCAGCATTATAACGCCTGCATCATGTCACTGTGTATTATGAACTCTAGCTCAGCCCCGCCTTCTGAAAATTGAAACAAAATGAAAAAGAAAAACAAAGCAAGAAAAAAAAAATAACACAAGCCAGAACCTACAGCTTCTCTACTTCAGTGAACATTTATTACAGTTTGAGTTGTGAATAATGCAGCTACCAAGCCCCAGCTACCTTATGCTCCAGGCTGGAGTCTTTAAACATCAGTGAAAAAGGCTTGATATGCTCTCTTCTCAATTTATCGCCACTCCGTAAGTCGATGGTGTGCTCTATTCGCTTGTTAATTTCCTCAGGCCCAGACTGGACATGCAAAGCTTGTGCAAGATGGTTTGGAAGCAGATTTATTGAATTTCTTGTTAGGGCAGCCAGAGTCTAGGGGAAAGCACATGCAAACAGAATAAACCTGCTGGTCCCCTTGGGTTAAAAATGCAATGTTTTAGTTCATGTTGCATTGCAAACCATTACAGCATTCCATGCAATTCATTCAATGAAATCTATAGAAGTGTGAAATAATAAGTCTGTTCCACTAAACACATACAGTACATTTAGGGGAGCACTTTAATGCCTTCTTTTTTATAGACTGGGAGGTTTGTTGTGGCACTGAGAATTAGGACTATATCCCCCTTTTCAAACCTGATATTTAATTATTAAAGCATGCATGAGGGGAGTACACACACCAAAATCACAGCAGGGTATCTCACTCAATGGTGTGTTCTAATAAATAAGAATGGAAGCCATATAAAACAAAACCCACAAAACAGAAGTAATGAGGTTTTTCTTGTCTTAAAGTTACTGGATGTGTGTAGTTAAGGAACAGATCAGTTAGTCAGGAGTGAAGAAGGTGACATTTCTGATTACTTCAGCATGGGATTTCAGATAATATGTTCTTCTTCACTACTGGTATATTTCAGCCAATCTAGATTACAGTTAGGCTATATGATTTAAGTTAACTGTAATTCATATTATTATTTAAAATATTGTCTGAAATGCATTATTCCTTTGGTATTTCAATGACTAATCAAAGGAAAAAAATGAAAATACTTTTGCTTCACAAAGGAATTCTAGCAGAGATAGTATGAAGAGTGTTTCTTCTTCAGCAGAGAGTTAGAGTTTGCTTTCATAAAGAGAATAACTCGTTCCCATTTCATGGTGTGATTTCATGACACAAACCACGGTGAAGCAGCTCTTTCTCACTTGAATGGGAAAATAAACTCTACTACTGTTAATATTCCCAAGAGTTAAGAAATGTTAATGAATGGAAAGGATGTAAAACTTCATACACCATAGCATGAGACATTTCAACATTATTATGGATGGGAAATAAAATTCTGCCTGAGAAAAGTTATTCCATAGGTCCTTACTGGAAAGATCTTCAGCTATATCTCCTATGGGGCACTGTTGACACAGGAGCTTAGAATGTATTGTCACCAGATACCTCTGGAAAGCCAATTATTTTGTATCATGGGATTACACAGGGCAAATGCTATAGGGAGGTTTCCCTTGCTCATATTCAAACTACGGCAAACAAACATATTCTACTGAGTCTTGGGCAGCACATTGAAACAGAGAAAGGATCTCAGGTACCCACTGCCAAAGCCCAACTGACAACTTTCCTTACAATCCTAAAATCAAGTCCATGGACTCAGTAGTCACAGGTAGTATCTCATATTTTATCTTATTATTGGTAATTTAAGATCCAAAAATACAGTATATCAGAATTGGAATCTTCTCTCTGTTTAAGTGAAAAGCAGTTTTGCCATTTGTTTAGTAGAAAAAGGACTTCAGTTGAGAAAGTTTGGGAAGACACTCTACTCAAATCTTCCCTTCTTCTGTCTAGCAAATCAGTATCATCAACATTAGGAGAAAAAAACACTATCAAAGAAACTTTTCTCACACTAAAGTTTCAGATATGTCTGAATTCATGTCTTGGCCTTGGAGAAAACCATCAAGGCAAGTGGATAAATGCTATATTACTACATGCTGTGACACTACTTTAGTTTAAGTGCTCCTATCTCTTTTAAGCCGAGCTAGGAAGAAAAGTTTTTATCAAGTTTTGGTGTCTGAAAGGGCACAAGTGTGTCTGAAGTCCCTGTTAAAGGATGAGATAACATCAGATGTGGTGTGTGAATTGATTCCTCAGAATTACCTTGTATTTCTACTTCTCCACTGGAAACGAGGGTAGAGAAAGTCCCTAATGTTTTTCATGGGCATTTTGTTTTATTTATATGAGAAAAATAATCTCAGTTCATCCTAGTAAACTACTATATTTTGGTTAAAATTCTATTTTAGGCTGTGATTGATATGAAGGCTTGTCTTCTTGCTGAGTGTATGAAGTGTTTTATAACTCATGGTAGATGAGCATGATGTAATATCACCACTATGGCCATGGTGCCTGTAGTATTGGTGCAGAAATAGACTCTGAATTTGCATTTATATTCAGGATATAACAAGGAAATTCATATTTGTGTTTCATAGAGTTTTCTCTCCCTCACATACATACATATACTCTAGAAAACTGCTTCCCTGTGTTTAGAAATAACAATAATGAAAAAATATGCAAATTATTGTCTCAAGAATATGTTCTAAGCACATTTTGTCTCTTATCCTCCTCTTTGTTCCGCATCTTTTAAGACTTCTTTATGCAAACACAAAGAAAAATTGATTCTTCCTATTATCTTTCCTACATTTTGTGAGCAGCTCTATGGAAGGCACAGTTGTGAATTCTACAGTGAGCTTTTGAAGTTTTCTGATGCTGACAATAACCATTCATCATACAGGAACAAACATAAAGTTCTATTAAAAAAAAAAGCCTAGCCAAACTTGCATCGGAAACTGAAAGAAGATGAATTAAAACAAACAAATAATAAAACTCCAGCTTTAGACACATTTTATAGAGACTTCAAAAGGTAGCTTTAGTAGATTTTACTTCCTTCTTGCAACAAGTCCAAACATCCTGCTGTCAAAAAGAAGGGAAATTTTTAATCAGTGCCATTTAGAAAACCCTAAATGGTTTCAAATTTTTTTTTTCGTACTGCAGGCATCAGGTTTTGGAAAGAAATAGGAAAAGAAAAGGTCACATTCTTAAAAAGACAGACTGCAGGTAGGATTAATTCAAGAGGAAGATGCCTAAATGGGGGTGTCTACATGTTTGGTGGCTACATGCCCGTTTTCTAAACCTCTATTTCTTCCAATACACACTTCAGATGCTTTCAGTTTCCCAATCATATGTAGCTGTGGTCAGCTGAGATGCCTTAGGGAACTGGACAATAGTCAGGAGCCAGGAGATGTGTC
Organism: Edolisoma coerulescens; assembly: GCA_013397115.1. Lineage (NCBI taxonomy): Eukaryota > Metazoa > Chordata > Aves > Passeriformes > Campephagidae > Edolisoma > Edolisoma coerulescens. The sequence goes on along the minus strand of VWZW01004324.1, from coordinate 724,717 downwards.
ACAAAGGCACCACATGCCACCGGTCAGTGGTGAGGGCCAGCTGGGGCATGCTGGGGTATCTCAGTGCAGAAATAACAACAATTACATTGGGGTACCTGCAACAGGCAGGTGCCTTGGTTTTGAACTGAATTCCACCCTTTTATTTAGATTTCTCTGTCATCTTGGCAGTCTTTTAGTATCATTTCTGTGCTCACTGTTAAGCCTCACTGCAACCTCTACTAAGGTACACCTATAGAAGATGGACATTTTAATATGCTGCTTTTCCTAATTCACATCCTGACAAGCCCATCAGGTGCCTCCAGCAGCACACACAGGGACTATGTTATGCTTTCAACTACTCCTTTTGTAAGGTACATGGAAGAAATCCAACTTTATCAGCTGTTAATTCATTCTAGAGGAGGAGGCCTTCACTCTCTTGATATAAAATAACTTCTGTCCAGTTTTCTTTGCTTTAAGAAAGAATCCCAGACACTAGTTTCAATAACAGAAACCTCCATCCATATTGGGCATGTCTGAATTTCAGACAGGAACTTGCACCCTTGGCTTACCTCAGAATCAGAGCAAGGTCACATAGTGACAATTGGGCTGCAGGCAGGTGTATTATTTTTGATAATATATGTCACTGCATACATAAAAAGTGGTTATTTGTTCCTTACTCATATAAACACATCTACAATTCACTGATTTAGGCGGCCCATAGGACATGAGTTTGAGGTAATGAGTATGGACTGGGACAAATCAGAGTTTGGCATAAGAACTCACCAGAGACTTCTTTTCACATGCTTCCTAACATAACTAGAGTTAAAAGTAAGATACATGTGATCAGTTGCTCAGATTTTGTTGTAACTTACAGTGGGTAAAGAAATAATTTAAATTCTATTGGCAAATATTCAAACGTAGAGAATGATTCATTGTTGGGTTGCTGCTACTAGGATTCTCAAAGCCTGCTGCTTACAGTGACCTTTAAGCTGCTTAATTAGTGTTATTAAATGCTTATTCTGTCCAAGACTGACACACCTCTGGAAAAAGCTACTATATCCGAGTATAATTTAAATCTATCATCTGAATTTTTTAGCTAAAATACATTATTTATGAGCAATACTGCCTATTGTTTCAACTGTAAATTAAAAATTACATAATAATTGAATCATACATGGAACAGCAGATTTTCAAAATCTTGTCTCCACCAAAAGGCTTATTGTAAAACTCTGTAATATAAAATTACAGCTTTTCCCAACACCACTCCAAGTTCTTAAAAAAACCAGCAAGAAACTATTCTAAAAGTAGATTATTTATTGCCATAAGTAAAAAGAAAAGTTTTAAAGCAACTGTTAAGCTATGCCTATTTCAAATATTTTCGAGGCCTTTTACTAGTATTGGGCAGGAATTGATCAATAGTTTAATAAACTCACTAATCCTTTTTTTTTCATTCATTGTCTTTGTAAACGTCAAGGTCAGGTTTAGCTGAGAAAATGACCAACAAAATGATAACCTACTCTGCATAGATTTTTTTGGACTACAGAAATCGAAATGCTTTAAAGGGAAAGAAAAAGAAATAGAGAGAGATCAGAAGATATTCACAGCAGCATGCACCCGTACCTCTATTCCTAATGAAATGACGATATAGAGACAGGTAACAAAATACAGAGGATACTATGAGGCAGTGTACATGCAGATACACAGATGTACAGAACATATATAAAACAGGTGTTTTATATAACAGCAAACTGTGCCATGCTCCAATTCAGTTTGAAGAGATGAAGACACTGCTGTGGGCTGATTGGTTGTGAAATTTTATCACTTCTGAGCACATTTGTGAGAAGCAGAACACGGTTGACAAAAGCGAGACCTCTGCACAACAATGCTTAAGGTCCAACAGACAGTTCAGACAAGTAGGAACAAGGATGTGCAGCAGAAGAAAGGATATGTCATTACAGATCCCTCAAAGAAAATGAAAGAAAACTTCAGCTGCACTTACTTCATAAAGACTCATCAATCTTTCAAGTGCAGTGAAAAGAGTGGAGTCTGAGGGCATTTTAACCTTTCCATCTTTAATTCCTCTAAACAAGTATACTTCACAAAACAATTTTTTTAACCGTGCAAGGAGTGTTGTTTCCCAGGTTGCTGAAAATTAGCCATGCAGTGCTTTTGGAAAATATCTGATCAGGAGAAGTTGCTCTTATCTCATATTTCTATTGAGCTACAGATGTTTTTATAATTTAACTCATCTGCTAGTGAACCTTAATTATCTCTTAGAGTATGAGTTTTTAATATTTTTTGTTTAAAAAGTGAAAAATGAACAACCTGATTTCACAAGGTGCTTTTTTTTTTTTCCTTCCCTCATATATCAATAAACTACTGCATGGTTTTTCCTCTCGCAAAATATCCTTTCCCTCATCCCTTTAATTTGATGGCACTGCAGTGAAGCTATGCAATGAGATATACACTCTGACTAGAATGTCCCAGCTAGTTTAGTAACATTAGATTTATTTTTAATTACTTCTTTGTGGAGTGGTTCAATTAAAATTAGGCTGTGCAGTATTTAATTTCAGTTGGGAAAAAGGAAAAAAAAACAATGAACCCAAAATCTCTGGTTCACTGGCATTTTCCCAGTTTGGATACGTGATTTTTTCTGCCTTGAAACAGTTTGTTCAATCCTCTGCTGTTACAGTAGATGTTAGAATAAAGGTTAAAGATGAATTTGTCTCCTCTGAGGCCTCCATTATTGAAGTGCACTCAATCATGCATTCATACTCAATGACATTAACTGAAGTTTGACTTACGTTTTGTTTTCCCACTATGTTATCAAATGGAAGTTCAGGGCTCCAGGATCCTTCTGTAAACGTAGCTCCACTGTTTCTCCTGTCAGAGGAGCTGACAGCCTCTTTCACAATATCTTCAGGTAAAGTCAACAGACTCTCCTCAGGTTGTTTAATTAAATAAGTCTCAATGTTATGTTTCCTCAGGAATTCATTGCGCTCTTTGCCATGCCCTTCTTCGACTTTATAATCCCCATTCAGGCAGTCCAGAGTGGCTTTGGAGATGTGAATCCTCCTGCATAAGTGAAATAAGTAGTAGTAAATACCGATTGTGCTCTATTGCACATAGGTTAGAAAGAGGTTTTGAACTCTGCATATTGTTTAACTCCATGGATAAATAGAAGGTTTTCAATTGCAAATGGTGAATATTAAATAGTGTATTCAAAAATATGAGCTTTATTTGTGGTCAAGTACTCTCAAGAAATGTTCACATCAATAAGATGGCATTAATGCACAAAGTCCTGTCACAGGAAAAACACTTTGACATTCACACCCGAAGCCCTTGCTCATGGTAAATAGTTTAATGGGAGACCTTCCTGAGTAAAATGCTATTCTGAGTGAAAGAAAATTGTACTTCAGGGAAATGTGTTGAGAGAAAAATAAATGGTAGGCCTTAGAGCAGTTTTTGTGAAGGTCTTTAATTTCCTTCAGTTTCGTGAGGTAGCTTAGACATTTGAAATTAGTGGTCTGATTGCACCTGAAGTAGAGAAATAGGGGAAGTATGCAAAGGCAAGCGAGGTAAAAATTTCTATTAAGACTAAGCAATGAGTTCAATAAGCTTTGGCTGAAGTTGAATTTAAGAGATTACACACAAAAGAGCTCAAATTTTGAGATGGTATGACAGGAATTTGGTTGTCTTCCAACTAAACTATTTTAAAGAAATCTTCAAGTTCCTTCATGTAGGGTAAATTGCAGAACCCTCTAGAACACATCAACATGGTCAGCCATGCTATGCTGTACGTTGCAGCACCATGAATGCAGGAAGAGTTGTTCATTAGGCATTTATCTAACTCAAGCAAACAGTTGTAGTGACTCTTTAAACCAGCTAACTTTTTAAACTCTGGGTGTACGTCACTTTCTGAAAGACAGACTTGCATATAGATTCCTAAAATTCAGAGTGAGCTAAAATTCCTGATCCTTTCTTGATGACACGTGCTGAAGTGCTTTTCTCAGGGACCACAATTTGGCTGCCTCCTGTGAAGGAAAGGATCCTTGCATAGCCTTTTGGGAGCTTCCTTCTGGAACTCAAAGGATGCCAATAAAGAGTTGAATTGCATAATATTTTGATAGAATAAAAGACTATAAGTGCATATATGATGTGTATGCATTGCCAGAAAATAAAGCGCTAGCTGCATTTAAGCAGTGTGAAGTGCCCAGGAGTATCAGAACTTGGCACAAACTGTCTATGTGGGGCATTAAATATCAGCATCCAATTAAAAGATCAAAAATTTGTATCCCAGTCATTTTTTAAGCTGTCTCAGCTTCCCTGCTTTTTCTCAGGTTTTGTACAACTTTCTCTTTCTGAAGTCATGCTGGTACAATGATCACAGAAATCAGTAGTATTTTTTAGTCAAAAATCAGTAAAACTCATGATAAAACCCAGTAAAAGTGTTTCTCAAATAAAAGCAATATTGGCCTGGACTTAAACAGCAAAGCATGTGACCTCTCAGAAAGACAATCCATTTCCTTGCTCTAAGAAATCCAAATAGGCTAAAGGGATTTAATGTCTGACCCAAAACTAAAGGGGAAAAAAAAAAAAAAAGAAAGAAAGAAAGAGAAAGTGATACACCAGTTGCCAGGGTGACTATCTCTGTGTTTAGATTCAACTAGTATAATTTGGGAAGATTGTGTAATAAAGCCCTGAAATATGGATTTTATGATGGATATGATAACAGCTTTAAGCAGAGTATGAAGATAGCTATTAATGTAATATCCTTAAATGGGACAAATATTAATAAATAGTTGGCAGATTAAAATTATTTTCTGGCTTTACCTTTTGTAGTGCTTGCTTAAAAAAACATTAAAATGTGGAGAGATAGCTTTAAATTTTATACAAATACAATACCTTGGGAACCTGAGTATTGAAATCAAAAATGTGTTGCCTGACCTATTCTTGAAGGCATATCAGGCCCACAGTGTTAGATGATACCTTCCATTGATACATCATTTAAAATTAATTATTACCTAGGTTTTATGCAATTCAGCACTGGAGATTAATACCTACATACACTAAGTAAAGACTAGTAGAAAATGGGATCGTGACAGAAGAATGTCACTGAAATAACACTGTAGGATCTTCCACGGTTTCCTTCTCAGGTGCTGTGGACACATTTTTTACTCTCAGAAAACCGGAAATTACCATTTTTTTTTCTCAGTGCTCCTAATTGCCTTCTCTCATGGCAGCTGGGCTCTTGGTATGCTCCTTGTGTCAGGTGCAACCTCTCCCTGCATCACCCATGCTCGTGGGGCTTCAGGGGGACATGCAGGCATCGAGGGGAAGAGCTGAGCCCCTTTTTTGCTGCTCTCAGGCTGGGTGAAAGGATGTTCCTCAGCTGCCTCCCTCCACTGTGCCCTCAGGAAAGTGCTGCAGTTCATCTTTGCTCGTTTCACACCGGGAGAGCAGGACTGCTCACAACCCCAGGGCAGCTTTCCTGACGAAGCTGCTCTAGGAATGGGAATGGCCTCGGTGTTACAGCGAGTAGGGGGATTTGAATGCTGGTGGCAGGGAGAAGTAAGGAGAGGCCAAAATGGACTTAACTGCTCTATTAAATCTGCTCTGCACACTAGGAAACTCTGATGTAAATCACTATTCTGAGGGACTTGGTTCATTGCTGTCACATCCAGGCTTTGTTCTGCTGGCACACCGATATCCAGGAAATCACTCTGCTCCGACCGACTGAAAACCTGCCAGGCACTTTATCTACAGCAAGGCTGTGCATTTTCTGGGTTATTCATTAATAGCTGTAGGACTTGCACACATTAGCAGCAAGACTCTGCTTTTTTCAGGTGTGGATGGTGAAACTTAGATGATCGATTTGCTCGTGTTAACAAAGCATCATCTTAGTCACCTGGGGCTATCATGTGGGATAAGCAGCAGGCAAAGAAAATTTTTTCTGAAATTTTATACACGGGTGACATATGCAGAGTACAGAAGCTGTTCTCAGAGCATGCAGAGTTCCATTTTCTGCTAATTCCAAGAATACATGTTAGAATAAAGGTTTACTATGTAGAACTGTGGAAGGGGCCTGCATTTGCAATAAATGAAGCAAATTTCCTTCCAACTTCCTGGGAACATGACAGCTCTGACAGATCCTGATGTGTGTGTAGGGAGTACAGCACATGACTCAGTTTTGATGACTTAAAATCTCTGTCACTCAAGGTGACAGCAACACTTAGACTTTTTTCCACAAAAAGATGTCTGCTGCTATTGCTTCTAAATCCCATGGCTTAAAATGGAATTGCATAGGTGATCTTTCCTACATCTTTTGTCAATGGAAGGTGGAACTGAAAGTGAACAGAATATTCCTGCAATCACTACTGTTGATTCAAATTTAGGATTTGCAGCTTCCAAACTAGCATGATATATAAGCCGTATCAGGCAGAAATAACACTCAACTTTCAGGTGAATCAGCCACATCAGATTCTTAGACACGTTAAAAAAACTAGGCAGCTTAATGGAAAACCATAAATTTTCACATATAGACAAGTTGAGATAAATATCTCAAAACATCTACTGAAGCATCAAATTATTTAAAAGACTTCCTAGAGAGCCTGCTCTTCATAACAACTTGTTATTAGCATATTGACCTATGAACACATAACTCATCCCACATTTTGTGCATTATGAAATAAAAGAAATTGTAGCTTTGTACCTCATAATAGCATTTGAATGGAAAAGGTGAGAGAATGAAGCCTGGAAAATCTCATGAATTTTCAACAGCTAACTGGGAAATTTGGGCTGCCTCTGAGGACTATATGGGCTGGAAACAAAAATTGATCTTTTTCAGAGAATCAGGGGTGACAAAGAAAAACAAATATTTTTGTCTTGTCTTTTCAAATGGCTCTGCAAGCTGACCATTTCTACCCATTTTGACTATAGCCTCACTAACCCTTGCCAACTGCAAAATAGCAAAAAAAAAAAGGTCATAGTTGATGAAATAACCGAAGACAGTTAATCTGTTGGCAAGGTTAACAGTGTAATGCGCTGGCAATGTTTTCTGACTGTGGGAAATACACATTGCCTTACCCAGGGATTCCACCTGACTCGAGTTTGTTTGCAATGTCCACATCCCATGACCAGACATCAAACTGCCACTTCCGCAGGCCCAGCACTCCGCACAGAACCGATCCGGAATGAATCCCTATTCTCATGTCGATGTCATGCTTCGTTCTTGACCTGACATATCTGTTAAACAGAACACACAAAGAAAGAAAAAAAGACCAGACTTATGAAAATATATGCCACACTTTGCCATATCTTTTTGAAAAAGGGTATGAATGTAAATACGATGTCGATTAGCTGTAAAGTGCAGTCTAGCCTGTAAAATGAAGAGAGAACGTTCTAAGTATCAAAGACACAGGTAGTGATAAAATTACTCTAAAAGCCAGGTTATCATTAAGAACTTAATTGCATGCATGGCTCAGTGGTACACTTATTATTCCAGTCAGATAGAAAGAGAAAGAGAGAGGAAGAGGTGTCTGAGTGAAAGTATTTTGTTGGACTTATTGAGTGCTTTAGCTTGGAATTATAAAAGACAGTTCAGGAAGAGTATGGAACTGTTGGAACAATCAGGAACTGCATGGACAGTTCAGAAACAGGAACTATTTCCATCAAACCTGTGTATTCTTTTATATCCTACTGCATTTTTTGAATAATTTTAAATTTTTCAAAAACATTATTTTATTGACTGGGATTTTCCAGAGTTACTTTTTGTCAAATGATTAGTTATTTTTATTAGATATGGCCAGAACACCATCTGCTCTGTTATGACAACCATGTGAGTTTAAAATCAGTTTTGTCCATTCTGTGTAACGGTGAAGACCATTTCACCTTTCAGAAATAAACGCATATGAGCATATTTGTTAAGAGACTGCTTTTCCAGTTCTGTTTGTGTGACAATAACTGTCTGCACCAGAAATAGTATTAGAGCTTGTGTTCATTAATCTTTAAATTGTGTGCTCAGGATAGGAAAAGCACATTGCTACTGCTGGTCTACAAACCTGCTGTGTCTCTGTAAAGGGCCTCAGCTCTACAGTCACTGGAGTCAATACAAACACAGCAAGATCACATCCCAGAGCAGGCAAAGAATAAACAGCTCTATTTCACAACTCTGAAGTTAACTACTGTTGCCTCAGATGCCTCAGTAATGACCTTGACAGATCCTCTCTAGAGGAGAAAAGGGTAAATTGCTTGCTGCATTCAATACTTGAGCTTTCATTGTTGCAAGGGAGCACCAGCTCAGTTTGTAATGGGAAAAAGAAAAAGAGTCCTAAAATGGAGAGAAACTAGCTATATAAAAATGTGAAGAATTCAAAATAAGAAATTAATCTTTATTTCCCTTTCCTGCATATTATGAAAACTTGGAGGAAAGCAGGCATATGATAAGTCTCAGTGCAGTAGTTTGCCTACAAGACCTGTTTGTCACATCAGGAATCCAACATAATTCAGATATCTAAGAGAAAGAGGTTCTAAATAGTTAATCATAAAATGATAAAAAGAAAGCTTTAAGAATGGATTTATCTGTGTTCTTATACTTAGAGTTTATAGTTTTCATTTACAAATGTCTTCATTTCTTTTCAAGCAAGAAGGCTTGAAATATCAAAATTAAACAAAAAATAACCTGTCCCTGGAAGATGGGATATGCAACAACTCCTCAACACTGAAGTACTTTAAGTGCTGTGAGAGCAGATAATAGAAGTGAGACCACTGTGATTTTAATGTATTTTGAATAATTTTTATATGCTACAAAAATATCTAAACTGACACTCATAACTGTCAGAGGAATTGTCACACAACTCCTCAGGGTTGTTTCCCCAGTCTGCCTTTTTGTTTTGTTCAGTCAATTATTTCTCATTTCAAGTCTGATTTCCTTATCTTGAAATAAAAGATAATTGCATCTAGAAGAATAATTGAGCAAAAAGCTTTTCATTGAAAAATGCACTCAATAAGAGGACCCTGAGTTTAATGAAATGTTTTAATAACCTGTATTTATGTAATCTTTCTCTATACATATATAGACGCACATGCTATTTTTCCAATTTCGTTTGTATTAGCCCAACTGTCATGTCCTGTGGAAAGCAGCTGAAGGCTCTAGGTTTGTCTGCTTTAGAGAAGAGGAGGCCGAGGTGTGACCTGGTTGCTCTCTAACAGCTTCCTGAGGAGGGGAAGGGGAGAGGGAGGTGCTGAGCTGTTCTCCCTGGGATCCAGTGACAGGATGCATGGGAATAACTCAAAGCTGCACAAGTGAAGGTTCAGCTTGGATACTGGGAACATTTCTTTACCAAGAATGTGGCCAAACAATGAAACAGGCTCTCTAGAGAGGTGGTTGATGCCCCAAGACTATGATCAAGAGGCATTTGGACAATGCCCTTAACATGCTTTAACTTTTGGTGACCCTTTGATTGGCAGGTAGTTGGACTAGATGGTCGCTGTAGGCCCCTTCCAACTAAAATAGTCTATTATTCTATTCTATTCTATTCTATTCTATTCTATTCTATTCTATTCTATTCTATTCTAAATTTTAAATACTGTAAATTGTGGTCTTGTATCTGTATCTGTTACGAGAACTTAACACACACAGGTATCACTGGAGAGACTAGGTACAAATGGTGGTGCAACTGAGCAATTGTGCCCCTCTATTTCCAGAGTGTTCACTAAGGATTGCTGGATTTAACTTTTCCTTTGTGCTAAAAATGTGCTGGTGGCCTGAGAAGGCTTTGGCATCCTCAATCAGCCACATAGGATTTCTGCATGAGGTCCAAAACCTCACATAGCTGTGCTATCCACACCACCTCCTGCAGTGTGCTGCAGACACTAATCAAGGTCCTATCCCCCTTGCCTTGTCTGTTGTCTTTCACAGTCTCCCAGCAACTCTTTATGTGCTGCTCAGGTGATATTTGATCTCAGCTCTTCATCAGCAGACAGAGTGGATTTGGCTTCCTGCCCTCACCCTTTGGCTGAGGGACATTCTGTTTCTCTGTCTGCTGCAGTGCACACGCAGGGCTCTGTCTCTGCATCCTCCTCTTGTCATGCACAGCAATTGCTCCTATGTTGATAGGTGGGAAGGTAATTTCAGGAGGGGACCTGGTTGCATGAAGTCACAGACAGTCTGAGATATATTTAAACAGACCTGTCCAGGACATGAATCAAAGCACAAAAGTGATCCAGTCTTATTCAAATTACTTTATTTTTTGCAACACAAGATTGAAAGCAGAAGTGTTGAGAACCTGTTGTGGAAACATTAGTTTTCACAAAATTTTAGTTGTAAGATATTAAATTAAACAAAGAAAAAAATGGTTTAATTTATTTACAAATTTCTTTGCAAAGACTAAAAAGTTTAAAAGTCAGGTGATTTGTTAGTATGTAAAAATCTATGGAATTATAATTATTCTTTTTCTTTAAAATTGGGAGTGATGCAGGATGAAAAAGATTTCTGAATTATGTAAAGAAGGGGACTTAATCATAGTCAAATCCAACTCCCTAGAAGCCAGACTACCACATATTTTAGGAGGTCTTGTTTATATACAGGTATAGGAAAAACAAAGCCTGAAATAACAAAGACTGGATTGACTTCATCAAGAATGGTAATTCTAATTTATTCAGAAAAAAACTTCTCTTAAATAATAGCATGTACTAGATAAAAAAAATGTAGAGATAAAAAAATTAAGAGTCCATTTTGTGTAAAGTCGGGTGTTCCGCATCTTTTAATTATTCTCTCTCTTAAATTTGTTCAACTATCAGTGAAGCTTCTAATTAGAAAATTTATTTTCTTTAAGTACTTTACAGGCTCTCTGCAGATACATTGACAAAGTGCATTCACAAAGATGCATTATTGATGATCTGTAAAGCTGCCCTCTTTACCTCACAAGTGCTTTGATATCTTATCCAGGATGAGGTAACTGTGACTGATGCTATTCTTGCCATTCATCTCATTTCAGTCTAGCCAGAGATAAAAAAAATTCAATGATTTTAATTGGATCATGGCATTTCCTTCTGGTCAGCATTTCTTGATGGGTATTTGATTTTTGTGGTGTTAATTGAAACCTTTCCTATTTGCATGAAGAAGGTGAGCTAAAAGTCAGAAACTTGCTTTTCAACCTTTTCTGTAGCTGTCAAAAATCTGAATGCCCTGGAATTCAGGCCTTGCAGATTGAGGGTGACACACTGGCTGTTTCTGTGCTGACCAGTTCAACTGTGCAAGGTTCTGTCTATGCTTTGAGATACTTAAAAAAACCTCAGAATGTTTTTTCATTCTCAACAAGCCCTCTCACAACCTGTTCCCAGGTTCAACAGTTTGCATGTGATGAAGACCATTTCTAGTAGGTAATTTGAATGCAACTACCTGGTTTTGGAAGCAAAAAGACTGCAGAAGAATGGAGTTGGCCAGTCTGTTCCACTTTTTCTTAGTGACGGCTAAAATTCTCTGGGGCTGTTCAATTTAGCCATCAAGACATAGTCATTATCATCCTCATGCAGATGAATTAGGAAATTCTATGTATTCTGGTTGAAGTAAGGGTCTTAGTTGACTCTGCTGTGAGCAGAAGGATGGACAAGTGATCTCCTGGTGTCCTCTGCTAACTGAACTGTCCTTGGATTGTAAGGTTCAGTTACATTGAGAACGTTTTGGTGGGACTCAACAGAATTATGGAATTCTCCTAAAGGAATGCAAATGTTTTTTGGTGCTGACATGAGAGCATAATAGATGAAGTGAGGTAAGTGATCTTTTCAGTGTGACTCTGGGAACTGTCATTCTTGTGAAGGAGATATCCATTATTTTAAAAAAGCTAGGTAACAGGATACACTAAACTACTGAACAGTTTGAATAATACAGCACAAGTAATGTGACTTATGGGATGTAACACTTCATAGATGAACTTTACACAAGGTTGAATTTACAATTTAACATAGGCATTTTCCCAAGGATCCAGTTTAAAATAGCACCAGGATGAATTTACCTTGGAGTTAGAACTGAAATCTAATTATCAGCAGAAACAATTATCTGGAGAAGTTTCATGTAGTCAGACCTATCACTAATATAACTGACTTGCTCTGGGTTCAGACAGATACTGTAGCTACATGGGCAGAGTTAATACTGCTGCATTCCTGTTTCTTATGTCAATCTGCTCTGAGAGGCAGGAAAATAATATAGTACAAGGAACTAGGCACAGTGTTATTAGAAGTCTGCTTTTTCATTTGAAAATTGTATTATAAAAATCTATATAATTATGTACATATGTATATATATACACACACACTCCTATGCCATTTTTCCAGTATGGCTTTGATTGCTTTTGGTGGCTCATTCAAAGGAAAGAGGTCTCAGAAGAACATGAACCCATTCATCTCTACCTGGTTTAGTTCATATCATCATCCAGCAGCAAAACCAGGGAAAGACAAACTGTCCCCATGCTCTGTCCGTTCACATTCAGTGGCTCAAATGGACATGTGGAGGTGACAATATAATCAAGTCTCAGTGTGAAACCTAATCAATCTTAGAACTGTCTAAAAAGTGCTGGCTGAACTTGTGACTATGTCACAGTATCCCTTTCCACCATCTTACAGAAATGAAGGTAAACCTTAGTTTTTGAGTTTGTGACAACATTCTCTCTTCTGTGTATCAGATCTCATTGCATTATAGGCAGAGCCTTGTACATCATAGGAGAAATAATCTGTGGAAGAAATCCAGAACTGGATGAATGATATTATTATATAATTATATAGTTAAATAATTTATTAATAATGGAATATGAAAGCAATTCCTGGCTCTTTTACTGTCTGAGTAACTTCTTTAACAAGCATTGATCACTTCATGATTTTTGTTAATACTAAACAGATGATATTAAAAGCAGTTTTTTCATGCTAAAAGAAGGAAACCTGCCAGAGCAATCAGGTATTTTTGGTTGGGGGTTTTGTTTGGGTTTTTTTAGTTTTCCTTTTTTTTCCCTCTCTCATGAATTTGCCTTAATATTAGTACTTAATTACAGACTTTTAATGAAGACAAGCTGTTATCTAATTTCTGGAGTTTAGCCTACATTGCATGATGGGGCCATTTATTCTGTCATAATAGTTACTCTTTCAGATGGCATTTTAGTGGGAAATGATCCAGCAACACAAACTTTGGTTGGGGGTTTGATTTACCAAACAAATATACCAGCACGAGGGTTTGTTTGAATTTCCACTAATATATATAGTGTGCCATTTCCATCATTACACCATGAAAGTGAGTCCTTGAGGAGCTGAGTCTCGCACAATCTCACTTTGCCTCTCCTCCCAGTCACAGAGATTTTAGGAATAAGGACATTCAAGAGGGTGGTGTTATCCCTGACACCCACTTAGCTTGGGTGATAATTGTTAAAATGAAACATTATCACCTGATGACGAAACATTCCACTGGTATCCCATTTCCATCAACAGTCAGTACAGACAGGCATTGATACATTAAAATTAAACACAATGAGAGTAATGCTGCATGTGAAAAGATATGAAAACCAGCTGAACAAAAGAACTCCTCATGAAGAGCTTGTCCTTTTTACTTTAATTCATATTTCCAGCTGCGGCTAAACAGAATTTACAGGTCCTTGGGTTTTGCAGCACAGATGGTGTTAGGATTTTTTCTCATGCCTAAATGTGGTGGAGCAAAACTGCCTTACTTTGGAGTAAATATCAGATTCCATGGAACCTTCTTGTGGTTAAAAGTTGCCCATCAATTGTTCTCAATAGTTAAGGGAGCAAAGAACAAGAAGACAGATTAGAATAACAATAATAGTGCTTCTTTTATGAGATTTTTAACAAGGCATGGTGATACAAAAAAAATTATGGAGGAAATAATGATCTTTCTTGGATTATTTTGTTGTGTTCTGAGCGGTTCCTTCCATCTGCAAAAAGAGTAGTGGAGCTGCAAGACTCAAGCTCAAAATCAAGTTGAAGAGTCCCAATTAACAATAAATTAACAATTCAGGTGTATGGATACGAGCTCTATGAAAACACTTAGAAGTTCCTTGTGAGAAAATCTCTCCATGTAGATTTATTTTACATGCTGTGTAATGAATGGATTTGACATTCTTGTTCTATTCCCTTTGACCATGCAGTCATGAAGGACAATAGAAGGAATATTCAGCAATTGTTTCCTGAGATCATAGGGGTTTTTGGGCTCTGCCTCACGGGAAGGGTTGTGCTGACTGGTGCAGCGTTACCAACCACCTGTTGTCAATGGAGAGAAATGCTTGTCTGTATAACTTCAATGCAGCTGTCAAATCTGAATGATGTTTCTCATATCTTGAATCATCTCCCTATTATTTTAGACATAAAAAATATTTATTCTCTGAAATCTTCAGGTGAAGATGAAAAATTTTCTAATCATCAAAATGTCATTTCCATCATGTTTTAAATATGGTAAAATTCTGTGGGGACCAATGTGATAAAAACCTCACTTTTCTAAAGAGGGAATTTTTTTCTATCTTAACTGTGAGAGACAGATACTTCTTTAATTCTAATTAATAGACTGGAGATAACTCCAAATTCTCTCAGAAATGTGGGAAGAAGTATTTCTAATATCCCATGCCAGGATTGGTCCTCCCTGTCAACTGTATAAACTCACATTAAGATAAGCAACATAAGGCTCCTATACTCTGAACAGAAAAGCCTGGGGGAAGAATCATCCTCATTGCATAGACAGAAAATCAGATACTGGGATTATCAAATAAATTGGAGGTAATCTGAACTGAATTAGTCTGCGATGGATGACCCAAGTCCTGATGGACTTTGGTGTCACGGCTCTGACTGACAGTAGTTGTCATTTAAGGTACTAAAAATGGAGCACCATTTCTACTGGATTACTGCCTTCAAGACCCTGTTCATAGAAGGGCACGGGGCATTACAGACTTCCACATGTGTAAGGAGATGGAGAGAAATTCACTCTCAGAAAAAAAAGGACTTCCAATGGGTTGGTTGCAGGTGGTGTTACCAAGGAAATGCAAAAGATTTGGTGTGTGTACACAAAAAATTTTAACAATGCTGGTAGATTTTTTTTCATCGCTATATTCCATAATTCATGTTTCACTTTCACTGTGGGGATTCCAGAAGCAAAATATTGATTACTTTGTTCAACATTTAGCCTGTGATAATTGAATCCAGCCTTCTCAAATATCGCTGTTGCATAATCATTATTCAGTTAAATTTTCCATTAATTAATTTTAGTCAAATTCTTTCTCTATTAAGAGCTCAGTAATGCAGCAGCAGTGTACATTAACTGACTGATGTATGTCATGAGACAGACCCAGATAAAAGGGGCAAAGAGGTCTGGAAAAGAAGAAGCTAAAGAGATTGGACAGCAAAATATCCAGGGAAAGAGGAGAATGCTCGTGTTAAGCATCACTATTTTAGGGAAGATAGCAACAGAAAAAGGATTTGGATATGAGAAACTCAGGGATTTTTTTATTGATATGTTATATCAGTAAAAACCCATAAGTATCCAAAAGAAGGACAAAACCTCTCTTGGACTATTAGATGTCAGCCAGTGTCATGGTAACTCATTGGACAAGCTCTAACCACAGGCTGCTGAGACTGGATTATTATTAATTGTAATAGCATCAAAATACAATAATCTATCAGCAACATAATTATATTTACATGATGGGAACACATTCCTTCATTAAAACACTTCCAGTGCTAGTGGATTTAAGCAACAACCTAATTTAGCGGGTAAAATTAGTTCATCTGGCAAATCTCAGTACTTATGAGTTTGTCTGTGAGCTAGTTTCCAAGTTAAAGGATAGCCAAAGCTGTCTATTTTGCGTTTATATTGTTATTTAATTTTATTAAAGGGATTATAGGAAGCAATTCAGACTCCTCCTCTTGAATCTCCTCTTGAAAATGAAAACAGTACCAAGTGAGAACTACCAAGAACTGTGAAACCTCTCAGTTACACACACAGCTTTCTGTGTTACATCTCTGGAGTAGCACAGGTTAATAAAATCACTTTAGTAACCCATGCATTACATGGATCAAAAAAGTCATGTTCTTTTCACAGTAATAATGCTGAGACTTCTGAACCAACATAAGAATTACTTGTCTAGTAATAGCATTCTCAGGTAAGAAGTTCAGGACACTGGCAGAAACAATGAATCAGGGGGGAAAAAGAGGCATTACCTGATAGTTTTGATCATGCTGAGCCCCATTTCAACACAGCAGTGTGCGTGGTCCTGGCGAGGTTCGGGGAGCCCCGACACGCAATAGTAGCAATCCCCCAGGATCTTTATTCTAAGACAATGATGTTCCTATACACAAATTTATCAAAGAGAAAGAAAATACTTGCATTATTTTTTCATCATTTTAAGGTGAAAGTTAAAATGGTTGAAAAATTACTGTAAAAAAACCCCAAAAAACAACCCCCCACTTTGTTTCTGGATGTTTCCTGCTTGTCATTAGTACAATTGTGATTTATATCACTTTTGAAATAAAGTACCTTTACATTTGCAGCAAAAAAAGGTATAGTGGTTTTTCTTTTATTGTAATCACAGACATCCTTGCTGATGGAAAAAAAGGTTTCATCAGAGCTAGGTGGAACATAGGCCAAGGATTCAGAAACACCAGCTGAGATAATGAATAACCCAATTTAGGCTATGTTCCTCCAGGGCATCCTTTCCTGCCCCATTTTTCCACTGGAAATAAATGAAAAACCTCTTTCCTCCCACTGATAGTCCCTTCCCACCTAAAGTTTCCACAGTCACACTCAAACATTCCTAAGAGCTATAGGAACTGATCAAATATCTGCATGTGAAGAATGTCAAAGAAGGCGTCTCGCATCACCCTCATGCTGTGGAGGAATGATGGCAGCCAGCAAGAGACATTCTTTACCCTAAGAGCAAATAGTGAATTTAATTTCTAAAATGCATATTAACAGTATAATTACCTCCTGAAACAGAATATTATTTTGTGACTTGATCATTACTTTAGAAGTTCCTTTTCTCGTGAACAGAAATACCTGAGTTGCTGAAACTTTTGCAGTTCCCAGCCCAGCATGTGAGACCAAGATGACCTGGAAATTGCCCCAAATATTCTGCTGGTTGGGCCCTCACAGGAAGCAGTCAATGCACAGGAACAGAGAACATTACAAGTTGTGTCAAGGAAGTGTTTTTATGATGGAGGGTCATAGAAATACTGAGTGTAGAATTAATAATCAATCAGTAAAGGCTCCAGTAACAGACTATTAAAAAGAAAAATTTAAGTAGGGTCTAGGAGCAGATGTGAATGCTGCTTCTCCCAGGACTTGAGTATGGGTCCCATTCAAAGTTTTACTTAGGAAGAATGAAGCTTTGTAGTCAATGTCAGACAAGCCTTTCACAACCCTGGAGTGGCACAAGGAGCCTATGCACTTGGACCCAAAGCTTTTTGTGAAGTCAGCTGAAGCCTTAAGCGTGCCAGTGAGGGTAAAATCTGCTCTGGGCACGTGGCCAAAGTAAGCTGATTCATCCTGAAATCTCCTTAAACCATCAGTAGGAATGGACTGTGTTTGAAGCTTTGGTTTAAGTCTCCAGCTAATACCAGTTCTGCCTTTCAGAGTGCAACGCCTTGCTATCCAAGTTTCACACAAAATTCCAGACTGAACTCAGGCTTCTAAAATGCTAAATTTCATTTGTAACTCTCCTCTTTCCTCGCCCCCTTCTTTTCAGCTCCTCTTCAGACCCACACAAGAACACTGGGCATTTTTCATATGGCTTCAAATGAAATTATACATCCTAAACCCCTCCAAAACAACATTTTTTTTACACAGTTTCCCCATTAATGGAAAGAATTAGAGATTTGATTTTACCACACTTTCCACCTCTGTTTTTACTATAGAGTGAAACTACAAAAGTTAATGGAAAAGTAGGTAGGACTCAATGGCACAAATCAGTGCATGTCGAACAGTAAGGGGCTTCTTTAAGCTTCTCTCTGCGTTCCTCGTTTAGAAAAAATGCAAAGAGATTAAGATATAAACCACAGCTTCTAGAGTTCTTTGGCTTTTCTAAAGGTCCTATTCAATTGGTTCTTACTCTAAGTGATGTTTGCTTTTACATCTACAAAGTAAAAGGATCATGTGTAATGTCATATTGGTTTGACTGAGGTGGAATAAATCAGAAGGCAGCATTTTAACTCTTCAGAGCCACTACAAGTACTTTATAAATGATAATCTCATAGTAGAATAGAGGGGGAAAAAAAGGAAAACCAGCCAATTTCTAGGAAAGAAAGAAAGAATGGAAGAAAGGAAAGAAGAAAGATGTATCTCAAGTATTCTTATATTTTAGTTTTTTAATTGCATTTTTATCTTCAACATTTATTATACCTATCTGATGATATGGAAAACCCCTATTAAGTGAGAATTTCAGCACAGTTAAAGACCATAGTCTACAACAGGATAAGACTGTTGTCTGGTTCGTAATGCCTCACTTAAACTGATTAAGTGCTGATTCCAGTTAATTCAGATGAGACTCACATCACCTTGCTGCGTGTCTGAAATCCAGAACAAAGCAGACAACTTCAGAGGGATGCGATTTTCATAAGAATCTTAATGCATGACAAGGCCTGTTAATGAGGGTCTGATATAGGGAAATGTGAGTGCATGTGTGACACAGGAAATCCATTCCACTAGTCATGAATATTTGCTTTTTCTTGTCATGTGATGTCACCTGACTCATTTGCCAAAGCTCAGGAAGTCATCTATGGAGTGTGATATCCAAACGGAGATGACTGTGTCAGGTGTCCCTGTGCCAGCTAGCAGTGGAGCTTGCCATTGCAGCCCTAGGAGAGCCAGGCAATGCAGTCAGGGGGGCTTGGGGAAAAATTCAGCTCGCAGCTAAAGCAGTTGGCTGGGCTTCAGTTCAGCTGTCTGTACCTAAACTCACCATGTATAAGACACCTGGGTGTGTGAAACACCCACACAGGACTAACAAACATGACATAAGATTTATGTCCTGTCAAACATCGCAGGGGTCAGGCAAGGTGTCTCTACTGGCACAAGAAGCCACAGGAAGACTCCTTGTCTTCCTTTTTTTTTTTCCCTGTTAATCAAATTATTATGACTGTTAAATGTGATCAGTGTTACAGCCTGACTACATTGCTTTTACATTTTTTATTCTTCCCTAATTATTCCCATCATACTCATTTCAAAAGTAAACTATGGGCTTTTTATCACTGGAAATATTTCATCTAGAGGAAGATAATTCAATGACTCTCAGGAAGGACAGAGGGGTAATGGTATCTGCCTTTGGCAGACAACTGCCTGGTCTCATGAGATTCTCTCAGATAACTCGGTAGTTTAATCACATCTACAGTTTAGACTGAAGGCTTTGTCAGACTGGTTGTACGAGGGCATTAAGGTTAGATTCATGAATAATGTGGGCAGCCACGCTCCAGTTTTAAATCAGAGACTGAGTTTTGTAAGGGCCTGCCCACTTTTCAGTGGTATAAAATGATATTGGTAGCAATCAAGATTTTCCTCACACTGTAGAGCTCAAGCCCGCTTCCTAAAATCATCTCACTGCAATAGTATCTAAGAGTGGCAAGTTGATATTAAATGAAAATGAATGAAAAATCTAAATATGTATGAAGAAACTGTAAAATGAGTGAATTATTTAAATCAGAGAAAATTGTTGTACAGGAACTTTGATTCAGGAAATATTTTTCACCACAGCGTTAATTCCTTACACTGTTGTGAGGCTGTTATCATCTCCTCTTTAATTTACTGTATTCCTCTTTCCTTTTTCATATGCAATTCTAGAAGTTGTCCTTGGACATGTAAATGACAGCTGATATTATACAGACATTCACGTCAGTATCCATCAGCCTCACACCCCTTCCAATACTCGTTCATTAACGGCATTTACTGAAGGGATCAATTAAATTCTCAGCATGTCACAAATAGGGGCTCTTTTCTCCCCTTATTTGCAGCTTTTCATTTGCTGCAAGTGGAAGATTAAGGGGCCTGATTCTGCCAAGATCAATTTAAATGACAATTTTTGTCTGGGGATATTGAGCAGACTCAAACAACCAACTACTTTTAATAATAATTCTAGATTAATTAAGTGGCAATTGACAAGAAACCTTTTTCCAATTCACCTAAATCCAGAGAAAAAGAAAATATGCAGATTTTTCATAAATAATTACCTCGTATGTGGTGAATGATTTATGTTTGAGCTTATTAAATATACCCCTAGTGACTGGAAAGGAAGCAAAGCAAATTGGCATAAGGTGGAGCTGCAGAAATGAGTTGCTCAAACATCAGGTTACTGAAAAACACAGTCATAGACTTCATTAATATTTCTTTTTTCCTTGGGCTAAATTTCTGACAAGGGGAAAAAAGTGATTTTGTTTTATAAGCTACGCCACGTTTTCAATTCTGCCTGTGGTGAATTAATTATTTCACCTTGTTTTGAAGGGAACCCCATAGGCTAGCAAATAGACCACAGAAAAGTCAAAATTTTTTGCAATTTTTATAATTTCAAGCTAAAAGTTTAGAACATTGGGGATGAAAAATTACTGCAACTGAACTACAGAATGAAGAGAAGTCATACATGTGAGTCTTCTTTGAAAAGGCAGCTGGAGTGGGAGGAGGCAGGGACTTGGCCTTTGTGTACAATAGCTCAGTTCCTGAAACATGTGCCAAAGGTAGAGGAAACCTGGATAAACCTCATTTCTCAGCAGGGATGGGGTCTAGGCCAAAGCTCTTAATCAGCAGTCTGTTTTAGGGTGGGTTGGTGAGAGAGGTCCATCCAAATTTCTTCTACTGCAGCTCTGTCACTTTGGAAAAGAGAGCTGGGACCTTGAGAGAGCCAGATGGAGGGGAGTTCTTAAGCCTGGTGATGTGGGCAAAAAGGAGGACCAGATATGGGACACAGTTACAAGGATTGTTTCTAATTTTTATACATAAAATAAAATAAATTTTAATTTTTTTATAAAGGGAAAAATGTGGCAGTCTTTCATTTGCCTGAATTAAGGAATACATAAATATGGCCCTATATTAAACACTTTCTACATATTTTAGCACTCCATATAGGGAACGTGTTCTTTTTCTTTAGAATAACCTATAATGGGGCGGTTAGAATTTCTCTGTGCTGCCAGAAAAAATGGGTTTGGGGTCTCTCATGCTGCTAAAGGAATTGAGGTATGCTGCTGAGTGAATTTTATAATATATTATATCAACAGCTTTGTTCCTTGACATACTGTAGAAGAAAACTGCTATGACTGTTGTGTCTGATGAGCAGTTTGCCTTGCCAGCTCATGTTAATGAGAAGATTATGCTCTAAGTAATTTCAGGGACAGAAATCCTCATGAAAAAGATTCAAGGTGTTTCTTTCCAGCTAAGGCAGGAACAATTCTGCATGGAAATTCTACCTTTAGATGTTTCTAGAACTTAATTGCTTCAGGTACACAGGACACTGGCTGACAACATCAGAGCATGAGTCAGCACGTGCCCGGGTGGCCAAGAAGGAGGCTGCAGTCAGGTAGAGGTCAGTCTCTTCTCCCTTTAACGAGAGTCAGGACAAGAGGAAGTGGCCTTAAGTATCAGCAGGGGAGATTTTGATTGGATGTTAGGTAAAATTTCTTCATCTAAAAGGTTGTCAAACCTTGGAGCAGGCTGCACAAGAAAGTGGTTGTCAACGCTGAAGGTATTTAAAAGATGTGTGGATGTGGTGCTTAGGGAGGTGGTATAGTAGTGGCCCTGGAAATGTTAGGTAAATGGTAAATAATCTTAGAGGTCTTTTCCAACCTTAATTATTCTATGATTCTATTAAGGATGAGTTGGAGAATTCCCAAGAAAATACTTGTGAAGCCTAAGTGTAATTCAAATCCCAATTCAGTCACAAAGTGGGGCTTATTTTTGGAGGAGGTTGAATTTGCATGATTCTTAGTCTATAAATCACTGGGAAATTTTAAAAAAAAATTTATTTAATCTGCCATTTTCATCTGACTTTTTTTTCATAAAAAGCCTCTATAGTATCATTTCTAAAAGCATTTTGTGGACTGGGGTCATATTTGACTGATTGGGTCTTTTGATGGGCTCTTTACTATCTGAAAAACTGTAAATGAAGGGAGAACATTGTGGACAGGGTTGTTTAT
Source organism: Edolisoma coerulescens (assembly GCA_013397115.1). Classification (NCBI taxonomy): domain Eukaryota; kingdom Metazoa; phylum Chordata; class Aves; order Passeriformes; family Campephagidae; genus Edolisoma; species Edolisoma coerulescens. Next base: position 702,583 of record VWZW01004324.1, on the reverse strand, counting down.
TTATTAGTATTAGACAATTAATTAATGACACTGGTTAGGAGGACAAACACCTCAGAATTAAGCACTGTGAAAAGAGCATTCACTCCATCCCTTTACTATAAATTCATACAAAGTCTTTATAATGAGCTAAATATGATATATCCATGCTCATAATCCAGAAACTCTTCTTCTTGCTACAGTACCCCAAACATATACACATGAAGAAATTCACGCCTAGCATTTATGTTTAAACAGGTTTTTTTCGAAGTCTCTGGAGCCCTGTGAGTTACATGCTTGGAGATAATTTCACCACGGAGCAAAGCACTGCCAGCTCCGAGATGAAATGTGGCCTGGGGGAGTAAAGCACTGCAATGGGAGTGTCTTTATCAAGGAAACCAAAGAGCCTTCAATACCCTCTAGTCTTCCCTTCCTGATACCAGCAGGTACTGTACTGGGGCTATGGGATGATGTGTTCTTGTGGAGCCTGATAGTCAGGTTGGTTTCCACCCCGGGAAACACCAGTCACAAGTAAGATTGGTAATACACTGTTGGAGGAATTTTTGGCAGCTTGCCTGCAACATCACAGGAGAAAATTTAACCAAGATTACAGAAAAATATTACTTCCTTAGGAAAAAAAATTAAAAAAACCCATCAGTCCTTTAATAAGCTCCTTTATTTAGGGTTTTACTCTTTCCTCTTTGTCGTATCTGAAACTGAATCGAAAACCAGTGTAGATGAATTTAGAAATATGATAATTTAAATCATAGTATTGGCTGACATCTAGCACTTTAGAGAAGGCAGAGGAAAAGCAAACATCAAAAATAACTGTTATTTCACCAAAGCAGGACTTTTTTTAGGCTTAAGTGTCTTACTGAATGTCATCTTATTTCCCTTCTCTCCTCAAAATTTCTGCCTAAGGAAAATATTAATATTAATTAAGTTTCTGTTTAGGCCTTTCAATAGATGAAGTTGATATAAGGAAATGTTTTCTTCAGTTCTGTTTTATGCCAACTTATTTTTCTTCCTTTGTAAATGTCACTTTTCTCTTTAATAACTATAAATCTTTTACAAATATCATGGAGTGATTAGAAATGGGAAGTAGCTGTACGTAACATATTATTACATTTTTTTCTTGGGAGAAATATTGAACTGAGTTCTAATTTTTATTCTAAGTGTTCTGTGGTAATGATAGAGATATTATGGATTTTTTGTAATTAATTATATGCATCAACATATGCCATAATACTTGATGTAACCTAGGGAAGATTGAAAAAAAGTCCCAGAGTTCTCATTCTTCTGTTTTTCTTAATAAAGCTTAATACAAGAAAAAAGAAACTAAGCCAAATTACATTTTTCAGTATGCTGTGAAAATGTCTTCTTTATTATATGATTTATATAAGATGTTAGAGCAGATCCAACAATCCTTTATATGGGATTATAAAGTAATACTTTCATTTAGAAGTAAATAAGGATTTATAAGGATTTTCCTTAAAATCTAAAGAAACTGCCTCAAGCTTTCTGCAACTGACCTGTTTGCTTTGATGGTAATTCTTAGCGAACTCCAAGGGTCTGAGTAACAGTGACTATTTTAAAGAGTTATGACAACTCTAGTTAAGCTGATTAAGAACCAGTTAAGTGATAGATCTGAAATCTAGATATGACTGTGTAACCCTCCTTAGTGGAAGATCTTTCTAGGGAGGCCTTGAAAGGACCACTTTCCAAAAGTCCTGTTGAGGTTTTACAGGTAAGTAGGAAACTATTGCTGATAACATTTACAAAAGGAATAAGACCAGTAAAATGAACAATTACCATACAGACATGGTGGTCACAACATGGCGGAAAGATCATAAAACCACAAAATAATATTTTTCAGTACAATAATGTTATCACTCTATGTACAGAAACATGACATTTGGACAGTGATCGAGGAAAGTGATAGTAGGGGGAATGGTGATGATCTGCCTCCACCCCACTAATGGAGGTTAGTCCAGGAATACTGGTTTTTGTGCTTTAAAAAGGATTCTCAAAAACTGAAGGTGTTCCAGAAAAGTAGTCCCCACAACTATTTGAAGGAATAAATCTGACAGAGTAAAAACCTTGCCATGACTTTGGTCTGTTTCTTTTATCAAAAGGAAACCTGAGAAGCACCTTGATCAAAACACCCAGATGCATTCCCAGAAGAATTCAGGGGCTACAAGACAGTTCTTTTTTCTGGGAATGATTGGTCATAGCAAGGATCAATGGATGTAATTCCAACTCAACAAAAATCTAATGGGAAACCAGCCATACTTAATAAACAGTGAGAGTGCTAAGGCACCGGAAGATGCTACCAAGACAGACAACTATTTAGACAAGACCATCTCTTGGTGCATTCAGATGAAGACCAGGAATTTTTCCAAAAGATACACCTTTACGAGGTGTTAAAGCTTAATACAATATCAGTTGGGTATGTTGATAGGTCCATGTAATTTACAAGCCCTTTAAATTCATGACCGGTCAGTCTCCATTTCCAAAATTTTCCAAAGGCACAGTTTAAGTTCAATACAAGATTTAGACCACTTTATTTTATGCAGCTAGTCCCCTCCATAAGAGTCCAGTGAGGAGTCTTGGTTTCCTATAAAGTGCAGAGGGACAATTTGTCTCCTTGAGTTGGACAGAAACGCCAAACCCTTTCTAGGGAACCAAGAGAGGTTCCTCTCTGTTGGGCATCTCTGTTGTCAGAGCATCAGACAGATATCCCGACATCCAGGTCACAGAAGCCACAAACAAGGAAAACAGTCAAAATGCCTTTCTTTTTACTAAATTTTAATTATTCATGTTCATATCACTCTAATCTTTGTAGGCAAATTGGTTCAGTTTCTGAAGTGATTCTTCCCTGTGTCTTCCACCTTTCAGAGGATTGTTCTAGACCAGTCGATTAGTCTAATCAACGATGTGTTGAAAAGAAAAGCAAATTCCCAGACCAGGAAAGAAAATGCCTGAAGGAGCCTAGAACCTTGAATTTACTGACTGGGACATTCACTTGAGAGGTGACTGTCCTGATGATGAAGTTTTGCAGACACAGATGTTTTTTCATCCCAAACCACAAATTTCTGGATAAGAAATTCTTGGCTGTGTAAAAGAGACTGATATATTTATTACTATTTCTTTAAAATAAATTCACCTACGTTTTTGGGACACCTACCCCTGTGTGGCACATTCAATGTTCTCCACGAAGATTTATGAGTTTAGAACTGCAGCAGAAAGATTTCTAGAGGGTTTAAGTAGGAGATGTGTGACAAGCCACAGAGAAGGGGGAAATGTCCAGGCATTTAAAGAAGTGAAATTTTCAGTTCTCATAAAATAAAAAAAAAACCAAGAAGGAAGTTGAATTCAGGATTAAGTGGCAGGTGAGGGAGAATTCACTGGATTAGACTGTTAAATGTAAATGCCTTCCTTGTTCCTAACTCCTTTATCAGATGTAGTCTTTCTAGACAAAATCACTATTGGTTAAATATAGCTTATGGAATGATTACAAAATATGGTTAATGATCATGAATGTTAGCCAAAATTGAAATGTAAAGCAAGGCAATAAAGCATTTTATATACATAGTCTTTCTGAAATATTTCTGTGACATACATACATTTAATTTGGTGTAAAATATGCTTCTTCAGTTAAAGCAGCTATTTTTATCAGACCATACAAAAACAGACATTACCCCTATAAGCTTTCTAAAAGACAGGACTGAGGTGATTCTTTCACCTGGCTTGGTTTACAATGTAGACCAGAGTTGATGAGGGCTTTTTGTTTGCAAAGCAAATATTGTAGGTTGCATTTACTCATTTGCCAGTGCCCAGGCAGTGGGTTATGGCATCACTCTGTACATGAGAAAACACATTGCTATTTGAGATAAAAATAGCTGAATCAAAAGAAATTTGAATAATTATGGAAGTCATGCCTTTCTTGACTTTAATGTGTAAGCTGAGAGAAAACCACAAGGGTCTCACTGATCCCGTACATGTAACAATGCAACACATGTACAAATACGCCATAACCTGGAACCGGAAATGTGTAAAACCCAGTGAGGGATGCAAATCTGTACATCAGACTAAGCCACTTTAGGTTCCCTTTATAGTAAATAGATAGCATGGTCCACGATATTCAGAGTGCAATTAGCATTTTCCTGTAGTAGGTACCTATATTTGTCTGGATAAATGATAAGATAAACTCCATTACATGTACTTCATTGCCTCCACTTAGAAGCCTTATTAGTCAGCTCAGATATTGACACGTAAAGATAGTCGTATTAAATTAAAATTTGACCAAAGAAACATGGAAAAAAAAATGCAAGCCTAGCAAAACTGAGCATGCGTTCTACTTGCATTTTTGTGCTTTGCTTTTTTTTGATCAGTGCTAATTAAGTAGCAACTAATTTTCCTGATATAATAATTTCCTCTGCTGTGTTTAATTAATTTCATTGTTGAGTTAGATAGACTCCATCCAAAAGACTGTAAACCCTGCTAGTAACTAACAATGACTGTGGGAAGTGATTAGATGACCTTAAATGAACAGGTCTTTTAACCTTCCTCATTTTGCAGAAGAAAAGAGAAAATAAAGCTATGGTCTTTAAAAAAAATAAATAAAAATTTCTGGCAAGGACCAGCAGTATGAAGCTTCCTTAGAAAATGTGGTAGGTGAACTGCTTTCCTACAAATCTCTGTCCAGCAGTACAGAAGCCCAAAATTCTGACGACAACCACAGCTTTCACTTGATATCAGAATTCATCATTTTTCTTAAAACTTTTATCAATGTCTTCCAACCTCAATGGCTATATACAATCCCTGTGAGGAAAATCTGGGTATATAGTGGTCAAAGTGGTCAGAGGGTATTTCCCCAAACTCCCAAACACAGAATTGATTTTTTCTTTTTTCAAATAAACTGTGTTTAACTCACATGTGCTAGTCGATCAAATCTGGCAAAGAGTTCATTTAGCATTCGGACCAGCTCCTGGGCCGACAGAGTTGTGGAGAGGTTGGTGAATCCTTTAACATCTGCAAAAAGAATGCTAAAAAAAAGAAAACATATTATTATTTCAGTCTGTTTCCTTTAATTACTGAGTGTCCTAAGTAACCTTCTAGCATTTTACTAGTGGAAGGCTCATTTTACTACCTTTGCTCTAGACTTCTGTACGTTCTGGAGTACTAAATATAAATATTGAAGGAACTAAAAAAATGCTGCTAAGGGTGAGAAAAAGTTTTGCCAAAAATGGGAGTCATGCAGTTCTGGATTTTCAAATCACATGAGACTCAGACCCTAAGACTACAGACAGATTTATGACAGTCTTGATTTATACCAGGCTGAGGCCAGTTTTATTGCATCTAATTTTAGGCATTTGACAGAAGTACCTGAGTTAGAACTATAGTGCTCTCTAAGGTATGAATCTTTAATTGGATAATTTCTTTTTCATTCTGACTTTACAGGGAGCCCATGTGGTCATACTTTGAATTTAGGTGTATCAACTTGTGTGCCTGAAGTTGTGATATGATCTCCATTAACAAACTACTTGCAAACAGACCTCTAACCTGTGTTTGAACATCCAGCTATTTTTCTAGCCTTTTGGCTGTTCACTGTGCCTAAAATGACCACATATGAATATAGAGAAACATAAACACACACAAAGTCTCAGGTGTGCAAGATACCACCCAGAACAAAGCACATAATAGCTCGGTACTTATTAGATGAAGAAAGTATTGGCTACTTTATGTAGTAGTGATGTTCAAAAATACCCATATCATCTTGGCAAAAACCTTATTAGCCCTTGAAAGTCAACTAATAACTGCTGTTACAATCTGAGTAGCAGAAGATTTTGTTTCACTTTAAGTGATGACTTGAGTTGAACAAGATTACAATTTGCCAACGTCTGAGAATTACTAATGTAACCAATAATAAATGCAGTAATGATCAGGTTGTTGACTGATAATACAACTCATCTTCAAATGTATGGACTTGTAAAGGTTTGGGTGAGGATTAAACAAGACACTCACAAACTTGGTAAGATTTTTACCAGTGAGAAAAAATAAAATTAAAAGGTAAAGTACCAAGCTACTCGAAGAGGAATGAATAGTAATAATAGACTAAATTTACTAAGATTAAGATTTTTAAACTACTGATTTCTACACTTTCAATTACCAAACCAACAAAAATTTCTAACTTGATGTTAATTTTAAGGATTCATATAACATTGGTTTAGGTAGTGTTCAGCACTCAACATTTAGGGAAAAAAAATAAGGGGAAACCTAGTTTTGAAAAGATCTAGTTTCTGGAAACATGCACAGAAGCCAACCAGTATCTATATTTTAAAGCATGCAGAATCTTAATTTCAAATCTCTTTCAAGCATAAAATATGTTTCGACTTCTCACCCTGACTACAACACTTTTCCATTAAAACAAAAGGGCCATCTTCTCCATGTTTTGATTCTTCTACAGCAACACTTACTCTGAGTATGAAAAAGGTTAATGGAAGAGATTTTAATTTAGTGCAACCTAAACCTTTATGAGGGTCCTTGATACTTTCAACCAGATTTAATAAAATAATATATCTGAGATACTGCATGGCCACAGAAGCAGCAGATAATCAATTTACTCTTCTGCAGAAGTGCAAATTATTCTTATTGAACTTGTCCAGACAAAGTTATATTTTAGTTTCATCAAAAGGCAAAGTACATGCTTTCCTAGCAAACTATCTGCCATCATATCAGGATGCTTATTTTTCACTTCCTTCAATGATGATTTCAATGATGGTCACTCAATATTTTGCCCTTGTGTTTTTGGGAAAACATATGGAAAATGCTATTGGCTTCACAAAATATTCTGTTTCTTGGGAACTGCAATAAAACCAAGATTAATGTAATGTAATGTCATGGAGTGGAAGCTGATCATTCTGGTGTGAGTGTAAAATTAGGACCAATTACCTTGAGTAGCAGCTCATAGGATAATTATCACCCTTCTGATAACTAACTTCAGGAAAGACAAAATTTAGAGAGAGGAATAAAGAAAAGAAATGGGATTAAGAAAATAATAATAAGACTGATTAAATGAAAATGGCTACTAAGCGGAGGAACCATATAACAGGTCACAATCTTTGAGAGCATCTTACAAGTCTCCATTTCATTCCTCAGTGTGTGGGGTGAACCGACAGGCTGTGGCAGAATGTGTCCTCATGTAGGCAGGGCTCCCCTTCCTGTGCAATCCTGACCACTTCATTAAGTGAAAAAAAGACACAGTTGGTCCAAGCTCACTGTTTGGGTCAAATGGGTCTTGCCATTGCAGTGGCATCCAGCCATTCTGATGAGTAAAAGAAGGCACCAAAATGCTTCTCTGCTCAAAGATTAAACAACGGTTCACTCATTTTCTAATTTATGAATGAACAAAGCAACAGAAGAGAAACCTTCAAACAAGAGTCATTTAGCAGCATCTGGGACCTTAAACATTACAGAGAGGCTGCTCCACCCACCTGACATTCTCATAACGATGAATGTAGATCTTATGGAATTGGTGCTGCAAATGTTCATCTTCTACATTGGTCATATCATTTATCATTTCCAGGACTACAAACCGTGGTAACACAGAGAGCACCAGCCGTTCCTAAAACAAAAAGGAAACCAAAGTGTCAGTATCAGTCTGAACTTGTATTTCACAATGCCCTGTTTAAAGATTTGGATAATTGGTTATTTAAGATGTGACCCTCCTCTCTAAAAATTCTAGCTCAGACCATTTGTGATACTTCGCCTTTTCAAACTGAGTCCAGAGTCCAGCACGCCTCTGGTTTGGGTAAGGAAGAATAAAATGAGCTCACATGAAGCCATTCAAACTGGGCCTCTCGACTAGGAAGACTGGAGAACATACTCAACATTTCTAATTAGTTTTGTCTGTGTTTCAAGAACACTCAGGAAGAGTAAACGTCTGAGACATATGTTTATATACATACACATACTTATTTATAATGTAAATCTTTAATGTATATCATTAGAGCATCCATGTATATTAGTTTATTATTAGTGTGCAAACACAGTGTATCAGTGCAAATTAGTGCACATATACTTCTAGTATTAGTGTATAAGGACATACATATACACACACACAAAAGTGCTGTTTCCAGCCCTGTCATAATATAATTAACCACAGAATTTTCACAGAATTTCACCAAATATTCTGAGTTGGAAGGGACCCACAAGGATCACTGAGTCCAGCTCTTAAGTGACTGGCCCCTTTGGGGATCGAACCTGCAATCATGGTTATTAGCACCATGCTCTAACTAACCACATTTAAGTACAGCCAGGAAATCCCTCAAAAAGTAATCAAATTCTTTCATGAAAACCCTAGATCATCCCCTGAGAGATTTTAGAATGTCCCTGCTTCAGTGGCTCATCAGTTTAATGGCTTTGACAGATTTTGCAAGTATCCAACTCAAATCAGTTTCTCTGCAAATTAAACCTTCTTTTTATCCTTTCAAATTGGGCATGGATAATTATTGATTGCTGCTTTCTCTGTAATAATCGTTCTGTACTAAAATACTATTATTGTGTCCTCTTGCCCTCAGTCTCTCTCTTTTTTTTTTTTTTTTAGATTAGGAAGCTTTGTCCAGTATTGGAATATATCACTCCCAATCATTCTGAAGCAAAGCTACAATTTTTCACTTTTCTTTTGCTTTACAGGATTGCAAATACTGAAATATTCTTGAACTAAAGAAGAGAATGCTAGTTATGTAAGCTACCTATCACCAAATTTCAGACAACATTTTGAGGAACAGGATATATCTAGGGAAAACCAGATGTGAACTTCCAAATCAGGCACATGTGTGGACTGTAGAACACACAGATGAATAAAGTTCTCTCTCCTCTCCTCTCCTNCTCTTCTCTTCTCTTCTCTTCTCTTCTCTTCTCTTCTCTTCTCTTCTCTTCTCTTCTCTTCTCTTCTCTCTCCTCTCCTCTCCTCTCCTCTCCTCTCCTCTCACCTTTTCTGTCAAAGAAGCCGATGTTGAATTTGTTTTGAGGCAACTTGATATTAGGATGATATAATATAATCTCATATTATACATGCTGTGAGCTATGTCCCTTCTTGACCGTGAAAATTTGTTGAGAGAGGACAAGAAAAACCAAAGAGGGATGATAGGTGGAATGAGAGAGACATGCAATACAATCATGAAAATAATGATTTTTATGCCAGCAGGATTCAATGTCATGGATGAAATGTAGCCATAGATACAACATCTGAATAAATGAAGGAATCACTCCCTAGCTTTCATAGGAGGTGATATCATTACTAACTCACAACTTTCACCATGTAGATCATGAAGTATTCTCACTCTGAGCAGTCTTAGTCAGTAGTTAGTAAAGAGTCCTCAGCTCTGATGGAAACACGTTGTGGATAAACACCTCCATTTGTCTAGATGGCAGCCCCAGCTGAGTTGCACTGTATGTTTGCTTAAGAGGGGCGAACACACTGCCAAAAGCTGTACTGGAGCACAGGAGTGTTTCACCACTGGAGCATAGGAGTGTTTCACCACTGGAGCACATGTGTCGCACTCCACTCCCAGTAGGCAGCTTTCTCCTGTGCTCCTTCCTGCATAATGTGCTGACAGAAGATGAGAGAACCGAGACTCTCCTAATATTTAATCCACCTGTTCTACAAACCTTTACTAAATCAAGACCTGCCTTTGTGAGGAAGAGACAAAAAAATGATGCGAGTGATGGCTGATACAGAGCCGGCTGTGAGCTGCAAGGCAGTGAGATCATCCTTTATTCTGGGAAAGAGCGAAGATCAGACTTTCTGTTTCCTCATACAGGGTGGTTCTGATTTTAGCACATCTGCTTTGTCTTGACTTTCTTCCACCCTTTCCACCTGGGAATTCTGCTATCCTTCATTCTTTTGAGGTGTAAACACTGGATGTGAAGCTTGTGACAGCAAGAAGCAAATCAGTCCCTCAGGAGGTCCTTTATACTCCTGGACACTCAGGTTTTCAGAGGAACATCTAGTCCTCAGGTAGCTTCACTCACAAGCTAATGTCCCGTGGCTTCTTAAGATGGCATGTTTGCAAAGAGCTGCTGATTGATAGTCTAGGAACCAGAAATATTTTCAACATTTTTTGTCCTTAAGCCTCCTATAACAGAAGGCACTTAGGCTGTATATTTTCTTATTCCTTCACTATTAAGATGCATAGCTCAATATAACCAAAAAATAAATTCACCTTCAGAACAAATCAGATCAGTATTTCAGGGAGTTGTATGATTGAAGTGTTCAATGACTTCTTGTGAAGATACATTCAGAATAATACTAAATTTTTTTCACTATGAAAGGAAATATGTTATTTCCTATCTTATCCATGTAAGATGACAAATTGGAATCCAAATTTTTTTAAAAAAGGAGATTAAAAAAAAAGAAAGAAAACAGAAATTGTGGTTGTTATTGACCTGTTTATTAAATCTATAAGACAATGTTAAAAAAAAGTCACTTCCTTCATACATTTATGGCTTAAATAGAGAATGTATTTTTTTCCCCCAATAGGAATATCTTACATTCCTTATTTGCATTCACCTAACGGGGTATCGAGCAATGCCTCTAGAAAGTTTATTTAAAATAAAACATTGTTGACTTGGCACATGTTCACTAAGCCAAGAAAAATGTGCCTACCACATTTGATATCTTAACCTTCATGCTACTCATTAAGGTAAGTTAAACGTTCTTGTCTGCACATAATATCTGGCAATGACCCATAAAACTGAGGTTAATTAGTTTGCCTCTGTAGCAGCCCTCCTCCATTAATACTGAAGCGTGTGATGAGCCTTTGTTGGAATCACAACTGAAGGTTCATATACAGCTCATGTCACTACTCGGTGTGATGTGTGTTGTGCTAAGGCGGAGCACTGCAAGAAAAACAGCATTTAAGTGTATGTGTGTGTCTATATATATTTTTATGATGCACTTCAGCTACCATCAATTCTCTGGTACTGAAACATTCAAAGGACATAAAATTTTTCTGTCTATGGGTATCAGCTGTCCCTTGCTATGCCAAGCTGCTCTTACATCACCCCACACTGACAAGGTGGTGGGGATGCTGAACCAGGCTCCTTCCCCGAATTTGGAACTGAGAGGAGGGCTCTAGTGTGGATCACTTCCATTCTTTCTTTTCCTACAGCTGATGCTAGTGTTCTCTGGACCAAGATATGTCCTTTTTCTAAAGCCTTTCACATCACTTTTCTTTAATCCAGCAGTCAAGAAAGATTTTCAGTTATTCAAGAATGAGTGTCAGGTCACTGTTCCCTTGATAAAAAGATCTTTGCCACATAACTTCTCTTGAAGCTAGTTGAATATTATTGCTCCTATTTCACAGATTTAGATACTGTGGCACAGAAGAACACCACAAATGTGTGGAGGTCATGTAGAAAAGAGCAGTAGCTAATCCCGGAGAAAAAAAATTGCCATTTTTTCATAGTCCTCTGTACCTTACTATTTGCATGATCAAAGAGTCCTCACATTTCTAGTCAGTCCCTCTTGGAAGGCATTTTCAGAGCTGGGGGTAACACATGAGAAAAAATTCCTTCTCTTACAGAGAAAGGCCTAATAAAGAAGTGTCATGAACTCTAGTGTGAATGAAACTCCATTACCCGGCTCTGTTGAAAGCCTGCTAGTTGAGCAGTGGGCTAAGTGGAGACAATTCAAAGGTAAACAGCAGCAGTGGTTTCAAATGGTTTGAAAAGGAACAGAGATATATTTGTTCAAGAGAAAAGACACAGAAGAAAGAAAATAGCAACAAAGGAATGCCAGAAAAGAGCTGGTGAAGTATTCTTCTAATAACCGTTCATGACATGAATCAACCCTAGCCTTTAAGACAGAGCAGTCAGAGTTTAGAGTAAATAAAGAAAAAAAGTACCTTTAACCCAAAGAATAACCATGGTAAAGAAAAAAGACCAGTAGAAATCACTAAATGTAACAAATTGGTGGTAGAATTCAGGTCTGCATTCAGACACCTGAGTTTTGTGACTACAATGTAGTTATGCCCAAAATTCCATTTCATCCAATGAATCTGGAGAGATACTCAACAGGTCAGATGTAAATGACTCCTTTGTTGTCACTATGGGCCTCTCTGGGTTCTGTTGCCTGTGTTGACTAGATCTCAGTCAATGATAGTAGCAGCCCATACATGTAAAGAGTGTGTAGTCACCTAGTTTAGGAGGTATTTAAATATGGAGCTGACTCCTACCCAATCTACTCCTTCAGGAAAATTTAGCAACAGTGAAACAAATCCTGCAATGATAAGCAAATTAACTTCATGAGTCACACACATCTATTTAAAGTCCCAAGACTGTAATTTAACATTGATACTGCCTCTAAGGCCCATTTACTCTTTTATGCAACTGCAATAGTCATTCTTTGGTGGAAAACTTTGCTGTGGTCTGCATGCACCGATCCCTTGGGTCACTTGTACTGAAATCAGGGGGTATCAGTGCTTACAACTGCACAGACGTTGCTAGGCACATTCACAGAGAAGTGGGACGTGTCCCTGATGAATAAATAATGACCTTTGCAACAGTTTTTGAGAAGAGTCAATTAACCAGTGCACAAGGTCTCAGTCTTGTAAATAAAAACCAGAGACCTTTCTGTTTGGGTTGATCAAAGAGAACAAAACACCAACAAGCACAAAACATCAACAAGCAATTTGGGATCTGGAGGAGATTGCTAAGAGGAAGATCAAACTCCCCCAGGTTTCCCTGTAGGTCATGTGAGGGCATCACCCCTGCAGGGTCTACTGTCTGCATAAGCTCCCTGCACCAGCTCCACTTAGATGGTATAGATTTTCCTTTGTTTCACATCATCTTTACTGGGGATGGCTTTTCCAAGGCATGAAACCTCCTTGACTGATGGGTCAGTTCAGGTTTTGCTCTTCCTCCTCTACGTGTACCACCAAGTGGGGGAACCTACACAGATGTCATGGGAGTAAGCCTTTGGATTTGGAATGGTGCTGCTTATGGCTGTTCCCAAGACACTTGAGTAAAACTGGAGTGGGCGTACCCCAGAAGTGTTTAATGATAGATGCTCTAGAGAAACTGTTTTGCATTTTTCATCTTGATTTTTAAGAATCATTTTTGCAGAACCATCAAACTTGTCTTTAACAACATTTCCAATTAATATCAGAGAGGTTTTATTGTCTTAAACACTGAACTTAATAGGATGTGCAAAGGGCCATTCAGAGCAGGAGTAGTTTTAGTCTTTCTGGAGCACAAGCTTTTATTACATTTAAGGGAAGTAGGTAAAAATGGTATTGTTTTCTACTGAAAATCTGACAATGTTCAGAATAAACGTAATTATTGTAGATGCCACTCTAGAAAATGGAAATTAGCACCTCTCATTATGACAAACTGCTCTGAAGAGAAATTCCTTTGTGCTTACTTAGTGTACGACGGACAGTCCATTTGCAGCCGTTCTTTCTTGTGTGTCATCGAGACAATGAGAGTTAATTAAAAAATATTGAAGGAACTGCAATACCTAATTCATTCAGACTTGTGGGATTATGAGGCTGCCTGTTAGCTTTTACTACTTACTGCTGCAATGTGTGATATGAGCTGTATCAACTTTGTTTTATTTTAATTCAGTCAATTACTATTCCAAATCATCCCATCATTGGCTGCATGTTCCATTTAGGGATCTGCTGTTTTCCAAGAGAAACAGGGCCAGATCACACAGGAGGTTTTGGAGTCTCCTTTTGTTTAGCTCTTTCTGATGAAACATAGCTAGAGTCTCAACCAAACTGAAAACCCGGTATTTGAGAGTCATGACCCTTTATAACAGTGTCTAATCAATTATTAACTGACAAGTGTTGCGAAGTCTGTGGCCATGAAAGAAGGATAAAGTTTTTTTCCACTCACTTCTTGTAGGAAGGACACGTTATCCAATCGTTTCCTCAATGCTATTGTCCAGAACAGCATAAAATAATATACATAGCACATGCTGAAGGGAAGAACTGCAAGGTACTGCTGGTCCTTTGTTTTGGCTGGATGGTGAATGGTTTGATGGTTCAGGTACCTGAAGCCACATTACAAAATCTTGGCAGGGTTTGATGACTAACAGTCTACTCCCAGGTGTAAAAGGAGGTATCTTTTTTATTATCCAGTTGGCTGTGTAAGGAGATCACAGTCTTAGTGCCTGCTTACCCTGCAGTTCCTGAGATGTAGCAGGATGATTCCAGGGCTGCCAGTTTGTGTTTTTATGCCTTTCCAGTATCATTTTGGCTTCATGAGTATTTAGCTCATCCTGTAGCATGCAGGGAAGTCACAGAACAACCCGCCCTGTCATTTTTTTTGGCATGATACCTGTTACTGCTGTTGCATGTATATTTAATTTTAAAAAAATATTCTTCTACAAAATATTTACAATAATATTTACAAAATTAATTTTAGAAGCAACACAGTTGACCATGAAGCTGACTGCAGGCAGTGATTACACTATGGCACACGTACAATGAATCAACTCATCATAAGTACGCATGAACACCACTAACTTGCACAGGAGTGGGTGGGAGCACATCATGAAAGTCTCCTGACAGTGCTTTGTTGTTTGAGTTGACTTTTAGTTTAGGCAGTAGGAACTACAGGTCTCAGATTAAGTGCTCTCAAATTAAGTGTCTGTATTGAGTACAAGCAATTGTTAATACTTCCAGATCCTCTGAATCCTTACATATGACTTTTATGTCCTGAATGAAGAGCATGTTAGATCTAAATTTCATTGCGAAACCCAGACTTGTTAGTAAGATGAGTGGGGAAAAGCAGGAGTTACAAAACAATTTGTATTACCACCCTGTGTTGGAGACATGAACATTAATCATAGAATCATGGAACGGTTTGGTTCGGAAGGGATGTTCAAGATCAGTCAGTTACCACCTCCCTGCCATGGGCAGGAAAACCTCCCACTAGACCAGGATGATCAAAGTCCCATCCAACCTGGCCTTAAGCATTTCCAGGCATGGGGCAGCCACAACTTCTGAGGGCAACCTGTTCCCATGCATTACCCCCCTCACAGCCACGATTTTCTTCCTAATATGTAATCTCAGCCTACTCCCTTTCAGTTTGAAGTCATTCCCCCTTGTCCTACCACTCCATGCCCTTGTCAAAAGTGCCTCTCCATCTCTCTTGTAGCCCTTTTAGGTACTGGAAGGTTCTGTAAGTTTTCCCTGGAGGCTTCTCCTCCCCAGACTGAACAATTCTAACTTTTCCAGCCTGTCTTCATAGGAGAGGTGCCCCAGCTCTCTGATCATCTTCATGACTTTCCTCTAGACTTGCTCCAGCAGGTTCATGTCCTACTTATGTTGGGGATCCCTGAGCTGGACAAGTGATACTCTCCAGCCCCACAGTAATCCACTAGACTTATCTAATAACGGAAAGCCATATTTTATAATTTTGTAATTTTGTTTCTTCCAAATATCTTGATTTTTTTTTTTGTTAGCTATTCTTCATTAAACAATAGTAGAGAAGACAAATATTCAGAAGAAAAATATGTATATGGAAATAAGACACATATTATGACAAAAAGCTCTGTACTGTCTTCTGGTGTATTGGCTTCCATAAATTTCAGTTGGTTTGCAAGGAAAGCAGGAGTCAGAGCTAAACAACAGGAGAAAGACAGACACAATTATTGGGGACTGATTCCATAATAGCATAATCTTAAGGTTTTCCTTGTTTTTCTGGAATAGAAAATGAGTAAAAGACAGCTCCTACAATTCAAATTTTTTCTAAAATATCAGAATGGCACCATCTGACTTTAATGCTTATTGTGCTATGTTTCTCTGGAACAGCTTTGACTTATCTGCTGTTAAATCATCATTTAATTCTTCTGCACTGTTTCTATTTTCTATTGATTTAGAGGTCTCTTTTTTTATTTTGTTACCTTTTTTTGGGCTGTTTTGAAAATCGCTAGACAACTTCAGTAAAATACACATTTCTCAAGAGTATTCATTATGGCAGCTAATGAAATGGAAAATATCAGAAAGAAGGCTTTCATGCCTTTTATTGTTCAACTTTATATGACTAAATCACTGCAGAGCACCAAAATGAATAAGAGCTACAAGGTCATTTATTCTGGTCAAAACAAGGGATGTACTTCGTCAGAGAATTTCAAGACTCCAGTACTATACAGCACAAGCAGGATAAAACTTCCTTTCAGTAGGTGGGAGCAATAGTGCTCCTGAAAATGAAACCCCTCTGAATAGGCTTGTAGATGGGCAATTGAATATTGATAGTGTGAAAGAACATCTGTTTTTTGTAAATATTAATACAAATATTTTATCTTACCTTAAATTATCTCATTAATGGCATCAGTAACTTGACTCTATCTATCTTGGAATTGGTACTCATGGTCAGATGATTTCAAACCATTATCTGGACCACAGAGTCTCTCTATTAATTAAGCATCTTGTGAGGACATTAATTTTAGAGTCCTCCTACGGTTCTTTTAGGGCACTAAGGAAAGTTTCTTAGTACCCTAAGAGTTCTGATCCTGACCTAGAAAGAAAGACGACCTTAAAATTAGTAAGTATATTCAGAGCAGAGGCACTAACTTGATGAATTTGGAGCTTGGAGTTCTTTATTAAGCAGAGATGACTGTATGGCAGCCCAGCCGGTAGAAGTGTCTCATCACTGTAGGGGGCTGAAACTATTTCACTCCCCTTACTCATTCCATCTCTATCCACTTCTCGGACACATCAGCAAGGGTCACTGGTCAGTGGCAGCTCTGAAAAAGGCTTTTTTTTTTAGACACTTCTCTCTTTAGCAAAGAGCTGAGAACACAGGAGACATAGGCCATGAAAATCCTGTCAGTCTCATTCACTATTGGCCAGCATGACAGTTGAACAACCTAGTTTAGAGATCAAAGTACCACACAGGAGTTTTATCTTTAGTGAATCCAAAATCCATCTACTGGGAAGGAGGTTTCCCTCTCACTAATTTCTTCTAAGGGAAGCTCCCTTGCCTGAAGAGCTGACACTCTGGGATTTTTCCCCTATATGAATTGCAGTTCAGGGTCTGATTCCCATATCTCTGGCCTTGGCTGCAAATCTCATTATTCTGTTTGAGTCCATGTGACCACTCTGGATTTGCAAGGAGTGGAAGAGAAGGCAGCAGATAAATCTTACCTTGATTTAACCTTAGGCTTCTATTTGAAAGCAAAATGTGGGGGTTATGCTTTGATGACAAGAAACAAACACCAGCAGTGAATGTGAAGGCACAACATCTAAAATCTTTCTTTACATTGTTTGGGTTTCTACTGCAAATGGGTTAAGTAATGGGGCGTTTTGAGACAAGATATAGTAAATGTACATCCTGATATCTACAAAATCATAAATGCATGTAAATATGTCTTTCCCCCAACAATAAGGAAGAAAAGTGTGTTACTGGACTTAGAAAACAGATCACCTACTAAATAAGAATATGGAAATGGATTGTGAAGAACAATATAAACTTTTCACATTCCTTCATTTGTGAGATTGACCAGTAACTTATACTTAGAGTTTGATCCTCCAAGTGCTGATGGAGTAACATCAAGAACAATTTTCTGTGGGGATCATGGTTCTTTAGAGAAAGATACTAACATGAAAGAAAGTCTGGATAAATGTGAAAATTTTCTTAGAATCTCACAGGCAACAAACTGGTTCCTATCAAGAGGGGAAAAAATGCTAAAATGTAATATATAACCAGATGTTTACATAGATTTTATTAAATTGTGAGTTTATTGTTTGCCCTTTAAAAATAAAGCCTCAGTTATTGTGATCATAATTTTTAAATATAAATGGAGCACTTTAAACTATTTTTATAAAGAAAGATCATGTGCTGTCTAAAATTTAGATTATTCTTTTATTTTTTAAATTAAATCTGAACTTTATCCTCATGTCAATTTAGAGGGATTTTAATAGTCTTACCACCAGTGTGTGTATATCTATATATATATACACACAAGACTTTATGGTGTTTAACCCTCTTAAATTGTCCATTCCAATACCAGTCCAATCTGCTCTTATTTTAGAGGTTGCAAAGTACTGACAGTTGATTAAATTCTAGATTTGTAAGAGCTTGATAAAGCCTACATAACATGTAAGCTGCTTTAAAAAATTAAAAAAACCAAAACCAAAAAACAAACCCCAGTGTTCACCAATCTGCAGAGAGCTTCTTAAAGCCATGGAAAATAGAGATTGTTGCAGGGGAAAGTGTGAAAAAATATCCTCTGGAAGTAGAGGTAGAAGGAAACAAATGGTCAAACAGAACAGATTTTTTAATGGAAAAAGAGATTAAGGGAGGATTACAGTTTTTCCAAAGATAACAGGCAGAAGAGACTAAATATGCCAACAGCAGATTGTTCTGAAGACTAAGGGCTGTCTTCTCATTTTACAACCCTGATACTCATACTAGAAAGATAGAATGTGTGATCATACCTAGAAAACAAAACTATCCTCTTCTCACCTGGACAAACGGTTCTTTCAGGTGGTGAGCTCTAATCCTTTATGCAAATCAAATGAAACTATATCCAAACTGTTTTGACTTTCGAAATGAGCTTTAATTGAATTTGTGGAATCCCCCATGAGAAAGAGATTACCTGGAAAGTAGGTGTTCAGTAAGCCAGTGGCAGGACTTGCGGGGAGGAATTGTCTGTAGGGTATTCTCTTAGGGGGCTCTTCTCATTACACCATTTAATGCAGAAAAGGTTTTCTTCTTGCTCCCCACTGATCTGACCAAACCCATAATTAAAACTTGCAGATGCCCATTGTTGTCCCACCTTGATGGGAAGCATCCCTAGAAGCCCAGTGGATCAGGTTTGATGCCAGCCTGGACCTTCTGGCCTGAGTCCTCCTTGCAAGATTGGAGGCAGGCAGTGCTTGTTCCCCACCAACTCTCCTGCCCCCAGCCTTCAGCTCCATTTCCTCTGCCACTGCGTTAGACACCCAAGAATATTTTCCTAATGATTAAGGAAGATATTAAGAAGGGGCTTTATTTCCACATAGGAGGACCTTCTCTTTGTGGAACTTGAGATTATTTCTGCAGAGAAAGGGGTCTGCTTGCTGAGGACTGTCTTGGAGAGCGATTTAAACAATACAGCTAAAAAGACTAATGTGTTTTAGTAACTTCTAGCGCTAGGTAACTGCACTGACACTGCACAAATGTAGTGCTGAAATAAAATAATTTTCCCTATTTGGATTTTCAGGACATAAAACCTGGAGGATTTGTTTCTGATTTGAGTTTACTCCCTCCCAATAGTTTATCACAGTAGGAGCAGAGCAGCCTTGCTGGTGAGCTCTGCAGAAGAGGTAGAGAGTTTTCTTTTCATGAATGATGCATAACCTGCTGCACTGAGAACAAGAATGAACACCTCTCCGGAGGATGAACGTAAAATCCAAACAGATAGGGACTGTTTTCTCCTCTGATCTCAAACAACTTCTTCATAAAATGTTATTAGGTTCTCTAAATCTACTAGAAGTAATGCAAATAAAATGTTTCAGAGAGGATATATATTGGGGTTTTTTGAACATTAGTCCAGACGCCAGATTATTCATGTTAGTAAAATACATTTTAAGTACTTTGCTTAACTTGAAAGCAGCCTCCCATCCATATTTTTCCTATTGCTTTGTCCAGGCTTCATTAGTCTCTTTGGTCTAGAGCAGCCTTGGATAGACAGTTGAAGTGTGGCCATGGCCCAAGAGAAGTTTCCAACTATGGTTAATGCCTTTTCTATGAATAGCTGTCCTGTAGTGTTGTGGTCTTATTAAAAGAGAGGGGGTAAGGGCCAGACTGATTTTTATAGTTTTCCAGCTATAATAACTTTAGCTATTTATCTTTTGTGATCTTCCCTGTCTTGTCCTTTTAGGACTCCATTTTTAGCTTCATTTAGTCAGATATTCCTGCACAATTTTTACTGCACAACAATATTCCTGACTTCACTACACAATAATTGTTTTCAGATGTGTATAACTTGACATATGTATGTGTGGTGCAGGAAAAGGCAGCATGACAAAATTATCTGAGACTCTTTATAATTAAATTGTAGTATTTCAGGGTTTAAAATGTTAAACAAATTTCATTTAAAGATTGGAGAAAGAGCAGGTTAGGACACCTGACATATACATTGAATGCAATTTTTCATAAAGTAATAATTTCAGTATGTCATTCATTTATAACTTAGGGATTTTGTATCCTGAGAAATAAAAAGAAATATAGTTCAGGTTTCTGCTCTTCATTAAGGCGATTTCACAGCATTTTCACAATGAGGGAAATTACATACTCGTTGGTTTTGAAGCTTTTTCAGTAGCTAATTAGGAAAGTGAGTCAGACTATCTATTTTCATTGCCCAGATATGATGAAAGCAGAATTACCTGCTGTGTCTTTACAACAAAATCAAGGTAAAAACAAAGACGGTGTCTTTGAAGTGGTCATTAACAAAGTATAGCACTGGTTGTCAAAATTTTTGAAGCACATAGATATAAAATGAAAGTATTAAAGCAAAATTTCAAACAGGTAGTGGAAAGTTATGATACTGTTGAAATGAAATAGATTTATGAAAACAGAGAACCTCATGTTTGTTTTTTATTTATAATTGCAATGTTTTGAAAACAAAATCAGAGGACATTTTGTGGTGGCCACATTTGGTTGGTTGATATAAATACATCTCTTGAGAACAGGCTACTAACTACAATTAATTAGAAACTATTTAAATCCATTATTTTATCAATAACTGCTAAACTGAGGCTGTTTTTATAACACATTTGTCTGTGCTGCCTCCTGCAGCTTGCTTCTCTGATATTTTCATCTTTTGATGATAAAGTCTTTCTGGTACTCATTAACAGTGGAGTCTCCTTTAACTATGCCAAGCCCTGAAATGTTTTAGATTTTCACAGAAGTTCTAATTTTTTAATGAAAATTGGGAAATAAGTAGACACAGATGTTCCCTCGGTTTCACGGGGTGCTGGGATTTCCAAATGGTGTCACATAGATAATACCACACAGGTAAGTGCACAAACATCATTACCAATGACTGCTGGAGTAATTCTCCTTTGTAGCCACACTACTGTTCATTTTTATAACAGAGCAATTAGAATCAGGAAATCCATTGTAATTTAAAATGCTAATATGTACTTTAAACTACCCCAGGTGCTTAAAATCAAAAGGATAACAATAGAAAAAAAGCAGATCCTTGATGATCTGAAAATACAACTGAAAGTCCTGACTTTCTGAAATGCTTCTGAAAATTTTCTCTACAAGTCTTGTTGAGAGTAAATGGGGATGGGGGACGCAGAAAGAAAAAAGATGTAGGAGCTTTATTGTATACAGACTTTTGGAAACAGACACTGGGAACTGAGTCACTTCAAAACTGGAGTCAGGTTACCCTGGACCAGCCAGTCTCCGTAAAGTCTTTTGCATCATCCAGGTCTGCACTTCCTTCTCCTTCTTCCTTTGCAGTAACTGAGAGAACTGAAACTGGTGTAAAAGCTGAACTTGCACCTGAAGATATTTTCTGTGGAAAATGAGCCTATGGAGCTAATTCAGATTTACAGACACCACAGGCCCAGACATTTCCAAATAACAAAATGTCTTTGAGTGTCAAACTGGAAAACTTCACAGCCAAAATGAAATAGCACAAGGAATTCTTGAACACTGAAAACCCACAAAAGGGAGACACTGCTGGAAAATAATGACATCTGGAAAACACATTATGACATCTAACTGTCCAAATTTCAGAGTGACATGAAGGTGTGGCAGGGCATATCCCCCATCTCCCCACCACAGATGCAAATAGGAGAGATAACCCAGGCGGGCCAAAGGCTGAGCAGGTATCATCTCCTGGTGCCAAAGGGTCTGCCAGCCTAACCAAGAATCAGCATCTTGGTATGGAGAGCAGATGTGGGAAGAGAGAAAAGAAAACAAACACGTGACCAAAAGGCCTGCTTTACACTATAAAAGTACTACAGATTATCATGGAGGCAGAAGTCTCCTACACACACCCTGAGAAGCACGCAGGACTTCTCCCTGGAGTTTGGACACAGATTCCGTGGTTACTTTCCTGGGAATTGAGGGAAAGGATTTTGATGTGTGCTCCATCACAATTGGATGGTAAGAAATATTGGATCCTAAGTTATATTATTCCTTCGCTAGCCGTAAAATTAACAGTACCTTTAACCCTGCATGTAACACTAGTTGTCCTCTTTTTGTCTTATCCCTGTGTAGTAACAGTCTGTTTTAAGTCCTATGTCTGTTAGTTTTGTGTCTATTAAATAAATAATTCATTCTATAATAGATCGAACCAGCCATTATTAAAGGACTTGCAAACCAGAGTGGGTTTTGGGGTTCTGGCCACCTCAATAAAGCTACTGCCTGCTGCCAGAGGCCTGGGCAAAAGGAAGGAACTTATTTAAACCCCCACATCTAATTCTTAACAGAAGAACAATAAAAAAGTTTATTCATCCCTAGTGGGATTTTGGAGGTTTCACCTCCTATTTTCATTGCTCTTTGTGCAATGGTTGCAAGTGAATGAATGAAACTGCTTTCACTGAAAAAAAATCAGCTCATATATATGAAAAGTATCTGGAAATACAGAAAAATCTCTTGTTTATCACTACAGCAGAAGCTGACATAATAGAAAGTTTATATTGGTATTCCAGAAAATCCACAAATACTCATTAAAGTGTCCCTAAAAACCTCTGAAAACGAGAGATCCTTCCTTATCAATATCACTGTTTCCTTGTACAGCTCCACATTTCTAATGGTACCTCTTGCTTGTCTCTAAAACACAGATTATAAAACATTTGGCTCACAATTGTGTGACTTGCCACGACCGGCTCTTTTAGGCATTGCACAATACTGCATAATGATAGCAGTAGCATTTATCATTATTAGAATGACAGAAGATTAGAGATTATAAATCTAAGGGATATTGAGAAATTGGAAGGGTCATTTTGAGAGAGCAGAAACTTGATTTCTTATTTTTAACAATACACAGTAATGAATAGAAGTACATCTGAAGCATTTATGTAACTTCCATGATTATATAAAATTGGAGCCTCATTCTGCAATTGCTTATGGACAAGCATACCACTCCCTGTTGTATGTTAAAACTCACGTTGTTCTGTTCTTACTTTAATTTTACTGGTCTTCTGATTTAAACAAAGTAAAGAAAAAACCAGACCTTACAGGACCTTTCTGGCAAGCTGTCACGCTTCATATGATGTGCCATGCATATGACATGTCAGTACACTTTAATTTTCTATTACTTTCAGTTTAAGAAGCAGAAGATGTGTGGGGATGAAAGAAGCCTCGAGATTTAAATTAAGTAATTCACTACTATAAAAAGTAGCAGTACCACCACTGAAAGCAACAAAAAATCTTGACCCTCCTATAAGAAACCTCTAGTTTAGACAGTTTATAGGAAGTGCAGGGGAAATAAATTGAAGAGGAAAAGAATTTGGAATTCCTGAAACTATTGTCTGGAAGAATTACACAAATAATTATTACTTTATTGTCTCTGCACATTTTTAATTCCTCATCCGTATTTTTAGAATTTTCAGAAGCTATGTTTCGTCTATTGTCCTGCATACTCTTTTTCTGCCTTTTTTTCTCCCCTTCATATATTAGAGCTCTTTTGTAGAAAGCCATAGAATTTTCAACTTCATCAAGATTCAATCCTTACTTTTAAAATGTGATATGCTTTAACAGGTAGTAAGATCTTTTACATTCATGTGAGCTACGGATTCCATGTATCGTGAAATACTTGTCTTCAAGATAGAAAAATGCTAGCAGTCACTGAATTGCTGCCTGTGTGCTGATTAAGTGCTAAAAAAAGTGGTCACCTAAAATGTGACCTTGTCAGTCTTCTTAAAGCAGATATGTTTAAAAATTGCTTAAATGAGATACTACTTCAGAAACAAGGGGAAAAAACAGAATGCTGAGGGAAAGCAGCTCTCCATTCCTCAAGATGTTCAAGTATTGGAATATTTTTTAACATTGTTGTTCCAAATAGAAATGAAAAGCTGAAAAGTTTATTAAACATATTTATATACATATAGGTGTGCATAATGCACAATTTCAAAGTTCCAAGGAAATGAATCAGAGATATTTCAAAATGTTTTGTTCCAAAATTTTGAGTTAGTTTATTCTTAAATTAAGTTTTAGAAGAGATCTTTCATTTGGTGTCCTGTTGTCTGTGTTTTCTCCTGCGGGCATTTTCCTTGGCCCAAGGACATTTTCTCTTATGCATTTGCAGTCATATGATGCCTGTGACACACTACTTTGTTTGGTTTTAGGTCAATCTCAG
The DNA here is from genome assembly GCA_013397115.1 of Edolisoma coerulescens. Classification (NCBI taxonomy): domain Eukaryota; kingdom Metazoa; phylum Chordata; class Aves; order Passeriformes; family Campephagidae; genus Edolisoma; species Edolisoma coerulescens. The sequence goes on along the minus strand of VWZW01004324.1, from coordinate 678,288 downwards.
CTGCAGTGAGGTAACAGTCCAGGAAGTTCTGCCCTCAGGGAACAGCACGGCCCTGAAGCCTTGCAAGGCACTGGGCCAAGACAAAATGCACAGTTCAACCTGACTTAATAAAAACAAATATTTCAGATCCAACCACTACTTCCCCCCTCTCAAAAA
>VWZW01004324.1:665958-678117 GCA_013397115.1 Edolisoma coerulescens | reverse complement strand
AAAAAAAAAAAAAAATCTGCCCATCCAAATGGAAACAATCTGTTTTCGTTTTCCTAATAGAAAATATAAGTTCAGCAAAATTGAATTTCTCAAAATATTTGTCTTTGTACAAACTTCATTTTACATGAGAGGATAAAATAATTCTAATGGGAAAATCTCAGAATAATATGGAACATGGGAATCTTTTGTTAGTGTTTTATAAAGTCTTTTACAATGAACTCTAGAAAACTATGGTCAAAGTCAAGCTTACAAAATAATAGGTTATGAAAGATTAGACAAGAAGGAAAAGGAAAAAACCCAAACACCCCAAAATCCCCAAAAGGCATGAAAATATGATTCTGCAGTTAAAAAGAGAACAGACCATCCTTGATAATATCCCTCAAAGTCTTTTCAGTCAGCAATGGCTGCAGAAATGTTCTGGCAGAGATACATGGCATTACTCAACACAGTCATGCGTCCTGAATCATTAGTCGATGAAGTCTAGAATAAGACATCTTCCTAGAACTCTGCATAAGAGCATGACTTTCAGGGGGCAAATGAAATAAATTTGAGAGACAATATACATATTTATGGAGCAGGGCAAAATGAAAGGCTAAATTCATCTGAGAATGATATAGCAATGTAACATATATGACACAGACGCTGCTCCCTTGGTGCAAAATAATAAGCAGCAAATTTCTTTTTATTCAATACTTCTTACTTTGGATTGGAAAAGATGATTATCTAGGATCAACTATACCTGTTCAGATCAAAAGCTCCCCTAACCCAGTGTGCTAATGAACAGAGTGGCCAAAAGTTGATTTTTCAAGAAATATTTAAGAACAGAGAAACAGAACAGTGATACTTTGCTGCAGTGGCCTCCCAGATACAAAAAATCCATCCATGAGCCTGAAGTGATATTTTAGTATTTTCTCTGCCTAGATAGAGTTCACTTCCATTAACTTGCTTAGTTTTTACAGACTCACAGATCATGCAGGTTGGAAGAGACCACAGTGGATCATCTGGTCCAGCCTCCCTGCTCAGGCAGAGCCGTCCCAGAGCGCATGGCACAGGATTGTGTCCAGATGGTTCTGGAATATGTTTCACTTGACTAATAAAAGTTTTATTATCTACAACACTCTGAAACATGAAGTTCCCCAGCTGAACCCCTCTTGTGTAAAGAACCATTTTTAAACACCTGCCAGTTGCTGTTTCATTTGATGGCCTCTTCTGTGGGAAAGGATGATGAACAGCCACTCTATTCATCCTGTTTCCCAGGGGAAATATTTTAGATGTCATATCAACTCAATACACACCAGCACAGTAACAGCATAAAACTCACTTAAACTGCACAAATCAGGTGGTATCGCACTGGAGCCAAGGCTACAAAAGCCTGGTCTTGTCCAATTATCAATACCAGTTAATAAAAAAAATAGGAATGTTTTTCCTGGTGGCCATACCTGTCGCTGGTTTTCTGTCTCTAGTCTCAGTCTGGCTTCCACGCATCTTCTGGTCTCCAGGAAGGCTTGACGTTGTGCTCGGTCTGATAGGTAGCTAATGAAGATTCCTGCAGTGTTCATACACATAAATAACACTGCCTGAGCTGCTATCTGCAATGAACAACAAATAGGATTTGATTAGACAGGAGAAGCAAAAATATCTGTTTAAAAAAGAAAGAGAGACAACGACAGCTTTGTAGGCTGCAAAAATAGCAGTTAGGAAAGTTTGCATGAAAGAAGGTCTTGGATCTTAAGTAGAGACATCAAATTTGTAAATTTTCTCTGCCTTGAGGATGAGATATACAGCATTTGGGGGCATTAAACTCTGGTTGAACCACAAATTATATCTCCAAAATCTGACTCACAGAGCTCTAGCCAGGAATGATTACAAACATAATTAACAAATTGTTTTTGCACTGCCTCTTCTGCAAGAGCAACTTTGTGATTTGTTCCATGGCTTTAGTTTGGGAAGCAAGCCATATGTAGGAAAACAAAGAATGTCAGTTAGCTAAGAATTAATATCAGTGATAATAGTTATTGTATTATTATTGACCAAAATAAATACATTCATTTTCAGCTGATGCCAAAGCACAAATTTGCACAATCTGAATTCTGAACCATTCAAGAGGGGAAGCTGAAAGGATAACCAAATTCTTGCACAGCCAGTGCCTGTGTACACAGACTTTTTCTTTGCTGAAGTCTACCTAACAGCTGAACCGGTTTTCCTTGTAGAAACTGCGTCTTCGTTTTCCATTTAAACTCAAGAGAGCCAAATGGGAGTGGATCCTTGGACAGTGTAAATTTCAGTCGCTTATTTGTCTGTCATTGACCTCTCTTTGTGCTCTGCATGCTTGTAAGGCAGGGCACATCACCACCACTGAAGTGGGGATTGTTTGGGAACGTGAGTAAGAAACTGGCAGTATTTGACTGCACCAGAGACAGTACAAAGTTCTGTGGCCTCAGTACCTTTATCCAATATCTCATCCTTGCTATTGGTTGAGATTTCAAAGACTCTGATAGCTATGGGTGATACCTACAGGATCATAGCAACACCAGAACAGCCACACCAAACAGATCAAGTGTTCATCATTCAGGATACTCTCTCTGGTAGTGGAAAACAGAGTGCTCAGGCAGGAGCAGAAGGATAAAACAGTAGTTAATGTGGACAAAAGTGCAGCAAGCATTCAGTGTTGTTTTGTCAAACCAGTGTTGAACCCTCTAGCAATCTGTGGTTGCAGAACATCGCGGGCTAGACATTGTATTTTCTTATTATTATCTAATAATCAGTCTTCCTAAAATCCAAGTGTTGTTTGTCCTAATAGTAGACTCTCTAATCTCATTGGGATGTTTTGACTCAGATCTGCGGGTCTCACTCCCCGTAGTCATGAGGGTTTGAAAGTGAGATCTGATATCAGACCAAAAGCATCCGGCAGAAATTTCAGCTTTATATATTCCCATGTTTCTGAATCTGGAGTATTGTTCTACTATAGTACAGGGAATTAATTTGCAATTTATATGCCATGATTAAATAATAATGCATATCCTGGCTCCAGATGAAATTTTGTTTAACCTTTTCCAGCAGTAGATGTCTAGACAAGGCTTGTGAGAAGTAGGGCATGATTAGCATGATCCTTGCATCTCCCTGGCTTCCAGGATCCTCTGAGCTGGAGGTGGTATACTCAGTGCACCTGTACAACTTTTCCTGATGCCTTTCTCAAGTTAATAGTACATTTGGCTCCTATGTCACTCAATAATAAAGGTTTTTTTACAATTTAATTAGGCCCTTTGTGATAAAAATGTTTCCTTTTGTTTGCTTTAATTCACAGCTTTATCATTTCTTCCAGTGCAGTATCATGTTTATAAACATTGACTAATCATTTCCAATTCATTTCCTCATCACCATTCCTGATTATACTGACTTAAAACATAACCCCTTACTTTTACTTTCTAAAAGGGAGGAATTTGAGACTCTTTAGTCACTCTGCATGTATCACTACACTTCTTTTGCACTTGCTGCTTTTTTCCTGTTATCTACCATACCCTGTTTTACTGGAGACATATTGCCCTGGACCAGGCAGCTTCCCCCAGACACTCTCTGCCCTTGCTCCAAGATAAATCAGAGAAGGCAGTAATTTATCTATGAGATAACTCCTTTCTGGTGCAAGCTACCAGGAGGTGTATGATGAGCTGACATGAGATTGAGACCAGTTCAGAACTGTGTTGCTCAGCAGGACAACTGAAATCAGCTGTGGGAGGTTGGAGGAGCCAACTTTTCATGCCTTTGTGACTGACTTTTAACTTTGACCCGGACTGTATGTCCACACATAGTAGGAAAGTTAGAGTATAGGGTGAAAAAAAGAAAAGCCAAGCTCAGTCACCCATCTCTGTTAATGTTCAGGATTTGTTCTACTCACTTCAGCAGATCTCCTTAGAGCAAATGCACTAGAATTTGGCCTTCAATTAGATTTCATGAGTACATAATTTGATTTGGACAGAGGGAATAATGGAAAACATGTTACAGGTAAAACAACAGTTTATGCAAAGTCAGAATCGACTTTTCTTACGCATGGTAATCTGATTGAAACTATTCCAAAGAGTAAAGCAATACGACTTGCAAGACATACTAGTCTGGGGCTCTTGTTAATAAAAGAATAAACAAGACATATAAGACTTGAGTCTCTCATTGCTGACCCTTTTTCCTAGAGCTTACTGGGGCCAATTCCAGAAGTCTCAGAGGATTTTCTACAACTTATCAGGACTCTGTTTTAGAAGATGTACAGAGTTTCATATCTTTTTGACTGACCTGAAAATAATCAGTGTTCACACAATAGGGAAGCTGAGGCATAATGCGAAAAAAGAAAAAAATTTCACAACATTTATAAGTCTATTTGTACCTTGCACAGCACTTAAATAACAAAGAGTAGTAGATACAGCAAGTGATCTTAAAAGGCCATGAGTGATATATTTTGGTGTTAAATAGGGCTCTGAGGAGGTCTGCTTCTTGAATATTTAAAATATGCAAAGAAGGTACCCTTCACCGTGCTGCTTGGGAATATCTGTAACAGGATCATCCCTGTCACTGCTGAATCTGCAGTTACACGTAATCACATAATGGGATGAACAGAGCTAAAGGAAGTTACTTGACAAGATCACTGAGGTAGTAGAATCACAGAATCACAGAGTCATCAAGGTTGGAAGAGACCTTTAAGATAATCTAGTCCAAGCATCAACCCAGTAGCACCATAATCCCCCCTAAAAGATATCCCCAGGTGCCAGATCCAGATGCCTCTTGAACACTTCCAGACTCCACCACCTCCCTGGTCAACTTATTCCCATGCCTGACTATTCTCTCAGAGAGACTTTTATTTCTAATATCTAACCCTGGCACGATTTAAGGCCATTTCCTTTTGTCCTTTCGCTTGAGACATGGCAGAAGAGACTGACACTCCCCTCACTAAAACCTCCCCTCATGTAGTTGTAGAAATCAATGAGGTCCCCCTGAGTCTCCTTTTCTCCAGACGAAACCACTCCTGTTCTCTCAGCCACTCCTCACAGGACATGTTTTCCTGTCCCTTCATCGGTTTCACTGCCCTTCTTTGGACATGCTCCAGCACCTCAATATCCTTTTTGAAGAGAGGGGCCCGAGAAGAAGCAGCCATTACAATTCTTGCTCCAAAACTCTGCTCTTCATTTCTCGTAGGAGTTGATTAAGAACTTAGTTCACATAGAAATCACTTGTCAAATAAATTGTCTTTTCTAAAGTGTCCTCCACACATGCACCTCAGAACCCTTTGCAAAATCGATATGAAAACTAGCAAAAACCAAAGGGTATGAAAGGAGAGGATGCAAGTCAGACAAGTAAGTTTAGTTTAAATTTGACCGAACACATTGATTGAAATAATTTAATTTTTATCTGCCACTCATATAAAAAGGGCTTTGCCAAGAGAGCTGAAACCAAGACAACATTTTGAGTTGATTTGGGAACCACCAGGTTTCAAAGAAACAATTAAAAGTCTCATCAGGAAGAAGTTATAATCAAAGCAAGTACAGTACAGTAATGCAAGAGAACAGGAAAAGGAAAATTCATTGAAAAGATGGTAAAGTAACTCTCAAGTCTGTTGAGAAGTGGTAGATAATCAGCCACAGACAGTTTTCAAGGTGGCGTTGTATCTAGTTCAGGAAACAGGAAGTTCAGAAGGGTACAAGTGAGGTACTGGGCTAAGCATAACAACAATTTTTAGGCATTTCTGCTATTAAGAGCACCTAATTGAGTTGGCCTTCATTAGGAGTTTACACAGAATCCTGTGAGTTTATGAACAACTGGAAGCAAGTAAAAGAAGGTTTAGCAAATGCCAGAAGTTTCAAAACTTCAAAAATCATAACTGAGCTGTGGTTTAGTTTTATCACAATTTTTTTTTTGAAATACACAGTTGTCCATCAGGGAATTTAGAGCCAGAAGGTCAGCCATTAACAGGCATTTATGGAGTGTATAGTGATTGACTGAGTTCAGCAATTCCAAAGAACACATGACCTGAGGAAAAGTGAATATTTATGAACATTCAACAAACCAAATGGATTGGAAATATGTTGATTGATAGATGGCCCTAAAAGATTGTAACTGACACAGGCTATCTTCATCATGAAGTTGAGACAACAACAGCATATATCCATATGGAAAGCACAGTGGAGGGAGAGGAGAGAAAGCTGATAAAGTTTAGAAATTATTCTGAAATCCAGAAGGAAAATGAACTTGTGTGTTACTACCCCAAATGCAGAAAAACAGTCTAGAATGTTTAGCAGAACTAAACCTATTATTAACCTCTACAGCAGGCAATTTTGTCCTACTGCATAGAAACAGAGCAGCGTCAGGGCTTGATGTCACCAAAACATATTTGAGAAGTAAAAAAATGGTTTTCAATGTAATCTCCAGCTAGGCATCCTCGATGCTTTAGAAACAGGTTAGAGTGTTTCTTGTCTGTTTTGAAAAAACTGGGAAAGTAAACTTGTGCTTCCTAAAGAGTATTTTCAGCATTTACCACATAAAGAACTGGTTGCTATGGTGATTATTATTGGGTAATTAAGTCTGGAGAAGCATTTTGATTCTTCATTAGTTGTTTAACTAAAAACAGAGGTTCACCACAAGGTTGTTTTTCGTAATTAAACTGTCTCAGAAAACGCTCTCTCCCTTCTTGATCACTGTCTTGCTGGGGTTATTTGAGGGAAAATAAGATGCTTGTGATCACCAGGAATGAACTGAGAGTTGCATGAGAAAACCAAAATGCTCTACTTTCTCTAAAATAGGAACATCTGGCAGCACAGACTCTACTGCTCTCTCACTGCTGGGCTGCAGCAAACCTCTATCTCCAACTGAGAGTATGATTTTATGAATCAAAGCTCTTGGCAGAGAAAATAGTAAGTACCTGTTTCTCTGTACTGCCTCATGCCCACCTTGATCCCTCAGTACAGCTTCCCCTTTGTCGTGCCAGATCAATTATTTGTGGGACCATACTGTGAACTATATCAGGGAACTTAGCCAACTTAAAAAACAAACATTTGGCGTTGGCAGTGATTTTCGTATCTAGAGCAATTGACTGATTAAGTTCACAGCACAGCCTCCACAGGAAGAGGAAGCATGTGAACATTCATAGCTGGCACTGCTGCCAACTCATTAAACTGAAATCATTGCTGCCTTATTGTTAAATCACCTTGTAAAGAGTGTTTTTATTCCCAAGGTTCGCTCATTCTGACTTCTCCTGGGTCTAACTGCTGAAGTCCCCCAGCCATGGTAAGAGGGAGTTTTGTTTGTTTTAGTTTGTGGGTGCTTCTTTGCTAACTTTTACTGGAAACCAATCTGGCTCACAAAGGTGCCCAGACTGCTGCCATGACTTTCCAGAAAGATCACCTGTCTCTGATCCTCTCTATTTTCCATGCATAAGTACAACAGCTCTTTAACTCCTACTCACAGGTGGAGTGAGTGCTACTCTTTTATCTGATCTACATACACATACTTTACTGAAAGACAGAAATATACCAATATACCCCTAAGAAGACAGGGATGGAGAATAGCACAATGTTTATTTATGGCAAAGTTAGGCAAGCGCAGACTATGATGGCTAATATCAGCTTTACCCCACCCACCCCTGATTTGCTACATGTGAAAGAAGCCATTTGTACCAGTGTCACCATCTGATTTCATGTTTAGAACTGTATTTTTTTGTTCATCTGAGCACAACTCCCATGGGAATATTGGCTGATTCTTCAAAAACTCAGATCTTATTTATGCTTTAGGAGAGCTGAGACCTTTTAAGCAGCCTGGTCTTGCTACTTCCAGAGCCGTCATGAAGATGACTTCACTGTGGGCTTAGGAACAGCCTGGTCTTTAAGGTGCATGAAATGTGCAGCCTGCAAGCAGGTTGGCCCTATCAAAATATAGGGTGTACCACAAGAAATTATTAGATTACCTTCAGTGAAAACAACTGGTTTCAGACAGAGTTTTCTCCATCCTGTTGCAGAATAACCTAACATGAATTTTGCTCTTGTCCTGTTAGTGATTTAGAAAATAAAAACCATTTTCCCTCTGGACAATGACAAGTTTGCATAAAATCAATTGTTCCAGTTCAAGATAGAATTTAAAAATATGTATCTTTAATATTCAGAACAGGAGTCTAATTTGTTATTAGAAAAAAATACCTATATCCTTTTTTATTCTTCCTCTCATTGAATCCATTAGAAATGTGGAAAATTGAATGCCTGATTAAGTTGCTTAGATAGCTCACACCACACAAATTTGGTAAGCCAGCTACCAACTATGGCAAAACTTTTGCAACATGGTGTGGTACAAGAGATCTTACAAGAAAATCATATCAATAATATAATATATTATATCAGACACATAAGGACACATAAAGACTGACATAACTGAGGGATGCACAGAGGCAGACAAGCAGAAACATAACCCTGCTAGTGCCATGGAGCAGCCCCAAAGCTTCAGCACATCTCCTCTGACTGCCCTTGAGTTTGTCTAAAATTTAGAGTTCAGGAATAATTCTAATTAAAAAAAAAATCTATTCTGGGACTTTGGATAATATTTTTTGGTGCTTTTCTTTTTATAGATGTTAAAGTGACTAGACATGACTGGGACAATGTCAGTGGCAGGGTCATAGCCCATGCATACAGGGGAATGAACAGGGATGGGAAAATGACCTTCACCTTTTAGTAACTTTTCCGTGGCTCTAAGGTATTTGGCTGAACTCTCTGACCCTCACCTAGGAACTGATCCTGAACTATGCAGTGAAATCTGGTGATCACATCTGCAGTTCAGCGAGCAGCACAGCACCCTTTTGGCATCATTTTGTATACAGGATGCCATCACCTCCAGATATCTGAAATGTTCCCATTTAGAAAAAAAATCTTATCTTTTTGACATGAATAACCTTCTCCATTCAGTGTTTTCTGTGTGCTGGTACCTTCTCCTCTACTTTGAGACAGCTGTATTGCAGGGTAATTACAAGGAGAAATCTAAAGCCAAACCTTCCAGATGTCATTATTTCATTGTCAAAAACATCACCTCATTTGGTGTGTTTATAGTTAACATAAAAGGCTCAGACAGGAATCTCTTATCTTCTCCAAATACATGAAACCACAGCACATGCACTACAGAAATACTTTAAATTGCTGTTTAACCAGGAGTAGATTCTTCAACAACACACAAAAAACCACCAAAAAACAAGGCACAGCACAAATGCCTGTGCAATAGAGAACACTGGAAGCAGCCTGTGGCAGCCAGGGAAAATTAGGAAACAGAGATAGAATTTCCCAGTTCATTGCTCAGAAGAGAGTGCAAAGCAGCTGTTTCTCTCCCTGCACTTCTATATTTCAGACTCATGAAGCTCTGTCTAACTCTAAAATTTTCCCTATACTTTTCTATCGCTGATGACAATAAATTGGGAGGAGCTGTGGATCCCTCAAAGGCAGAGAGACCCTGCAGATTGACCTGGACATATCAAAGAGCTGGGCAAACATCAACTGTATGAAAGTTTAACAAAAACAAGTTCTGGATTCTGCACCTGGGACAGAGCCATGGAAAAGGACCTGGGGGTCCTGGTTGATGGTGAGTTGAACAAAGTCAGCAGTGCCCTGGCAGTCAAGAGGGTCAAATGTGTCCCGGGGGGTATCAGGCACAGCATCGCCAGCCAGGCAAGGGAGGGGATTTTCCCACCCTGCTCTGAGCTAGGGTGGCCTCACCTTGAGTCCTGTGTGCTGTTTTGGACACCAGAAATATAATATAAAGCTAATAGAAAATGTTGAAAGGGAGGCTATGAAGATGGTGAAGGACCTAGAGAGGAACACATATGAGGAACAGCCAAAGTTACTTGAGGACACTGAGCGGGGACCTCATCACAGTCTGCAGTTTCCTTGTGAGGGGAAGTGGAATGTCAGGCACTGATCTCTTCACTCTCCTGACCAGCGACAGCACTCAAGGGAATGGCATGAAGTTGTGTCAGGGGAGGTTTAGGTTGGATATCAGGAAAAGGATCTTTACCCAGAGGGTGATTGGGCACTGGAACAGGCTCCCCAGGGAAGTGGTCACAGCATCAAGCCTGACAGAGCTCAATGAGCATTTGGACAATGATCTCAGGCACATGGTATGATCATTGGAGTTGTCCTGTGCAGGGCAAGGAGCTGCACTTAAGTGGTCCTTTTGGGTCCCTTCCAACTCAGGATATTCTATGGTTCTGGGAAGAAGCTGACCTCCCTTACAAGCTGCATATTTACTGTTAAAAACAAATATCAAAGTAATTATGTTCAAAGGACCTACATTCCATTTAAAGCCACTTGAGAAATAAATTGCTCCAATTGAAAGTTACAGCATCTAAACAAAGATTTACAAGAAATTAATCTGAAATGGGGAAGTACACCCATGACTTCCTGGATATTGAGAATTAAAAATAATGCCTGCAGGTTTTTTTTGAAGCAACCCTTACAAAATATTACATTTTCTCTTTGCATTACATGCATGGATGTCTGAATTGTAAATAACTGTCTCCCAGTAGAGATGTACCGGTGTTTGAGGACCAAGGAATAAACATCATCTCACTGACAAAAAATTCCAGCTGACACCTCGTCTGGAAAAGTCTGAGACCATCACTGAGTTTAGGATGAGCCTGGACAACCTAAAACTAGGATGCCTAAAGTGAAAGTCACTTTTGGAAATTTTCTTCAAATTATTGCAGTGTTTTTACCTAAGTCGATGTCAGACAGCCAAAGCAGAAGAAATCCTAGTAGGTCCCTTATTAGATTATGCAACTGATTAGGAGTAATGGTAGGAAAAGAAAAAAAAATCATAGCTGTTTTACAGCTATGGAAAGAGTTTAACTACATTTTAAGGAAAACAGAATTATGTAGAGTGTATTTCTAAGTGGTTTTGGGGTGTTGTACTGCACAGCTGTTTGTATGGCTCTGGATAATGGCTCTTATCCAAAGTAAGATGTCAAAATGGAGTGAGCAATAATTATGTTTGTAGGACTGACAGCTGTTCATCTCTTCTGACATACCTCATTGCTCTTTTCATCTGATCAATTGTATTCATATTCCAGAAATTACCTGCAGGACATATTCCATGTCTCTTCCCACTGGAACTGGCAATTGTCATGATTTGTGTGCAGGTGACCCTGCCTCAGCACATTCTACAGAGCTCTAACAAAAGACTGCCAAAGAGAAGCTTTTCATTATTCCTTCGAGCTGTGTTAGGCCAGGTCGCATGTATTTTCCTCTGAATTATCAAGCTATGGCCATAGCACAAAGAAAGAAGCAAGATTCTGCAAAACATTTTTCCTTTTTGATATTACAATGGAAAAAAAAAGTAATAGCAAAATGTAATGATCTTAAATTACTCTTGAACTCTTTATCAAGAAATAGACAACCTTATGAAAGCCACTCTAGTCTGTGTCAGAGTGAGACTAATACCTATTAAAAAGTGAATTGGTTTAACTGAAATAGTACTGAGAATAATGGTAATGAAAAATACATGAGGGATATCGCAGTGCTGAGTGTCCTTTTCCAAACAAGCCTTGTCCTTCAAAGCCTGCTTGTATTCTGATGGGAAGCTCTACTCATCACCTGTGTGTGTTAATCAGTGATACCTGCTGGCAAACAAGCCATCCCTTACAGCTGTTCTTTTTTTAAACTATTCACCCAATTAAAAAAAAAAAAAGCCAAACCAGTGTTGGAAACAAGGCTCTCTATGTTTTATTTTTAGTATTTTTTACAGCAAGCCAGTCTCAAGGCTACCTTTTTCCCACAGTTGCAAGTGTAAGTGGCTGCCATTTTGCATGGGTGTCCCTGGTGATGGAGTTTGCCTGTTGAATTTACAGCTGATTGATGTGTGAGACAACAAGAATAGAGTCTCCAGATCAGGGTTTAGGTATTGCTAGCCCAGAAATAATATTCTCTCAAATTTCGCATTATGGATACGCTGCTTCCATTTAAAATTATTTTTTGAAAAGTGACCAGAAAACTCCAATAAAAGCAATTGATATTCCTGTCTTTATTTTTTTCCCTCGGTATTTGCTTTTGTTGCCAACTGTGATGATCTCCTGAAAACCAGGAAAAGACAGAACTTAACGATTCCATTTTTAGAGTCCTTTCCTAGCAAACCCTCAAAAAACGCCAAAACAGTCAC
>VWZW01004324.1:646962-665951 GCA_013397115.1 Edolisoma coerulescens | reverse complement strand
GTACACAGAATTTCAGGCATCCTTAACCACACTGAGAACCAATGCTGGTAAGACCTTGGGAGACTTCAGGAAATGGAGAGCCCATAAAGATATGGAAGAACTTGCAAGGAAAACTTCAGGATGGCTGAGGATTGGGTAATTGGGCCCAGGAGACTTTGTCCTCCAGGGTTGAACTGAACACATCTTAGGCACAACATAAAACATGACTCACTCAAGGTTAAACAGGAATTTTATTGATATCTAATGTTACTTGATATTTTCTTTGATGTCTGCTTTTTCTCAAGTTTTTAAACAATCATTTAGGGGATATCCTGGACAGAAAATAGGGAAGGGACATGGGAGCAAATGGAAATGTACCAGACAAAGGCCATGTAAGGTTACAACATTCCAGACCAGCTGGATTAAAACTTTATCTCAGGGAGTTAGGCGAGGACAAACATTTTCCTTTGTGAAACCTGTGGGTGTTGTTCTCCTATTAGTCACAGTGAACGCTTCGGTGTGGTGAGCTAGAAGAAGTCAAACTGACATCAAAAGTACAGAGAGTGCTGTGGGAAAGAGTTGATTCAGTCCTTGGCTGACAGAATATACCAGAGACAAATAATGAAGGATTAGGCTTCTCCTGACACTTCGCTAGCAGAGGGGACATATAGTGCAGGATTCATTTTGCACTGACAGTGGTGTGATCTAGGACTAATTCCTTTGAAGGCAGTGGCTTATTCGGGTTTAAAACAAGGATGGGATTAATATCAAACCCTGATATTTACTGTGGGCCAAATTCTTCTTGCCTGACAATACAAGCCATGCCTTTGTTTACCCTGCTTGTATAAGCATGAGAAAGAGAAACTGGACTGTTCATGGAATATTAAATAAATGACGCAAGGCAAAGCAACTGCCATCTCTGCTGTTGAATAATGAATCCTGCTGATGCAAGGAATGCTGCTGGAGACTGTTAAAACTTGATGGAAATAAACCAACAAGAGAAGCCCCTCAGACGATTTACATCAGGACAGCTGTGTACAGGGTTTGATACAATGCACAGCCATGAACGATGCGGACATTTTTGCAGTTTGGGTTGTGTAAAGGCACCCGCTCAGGAGCAAGGTCAGTCTTTACCTGCTCACACAGAAGTTGATTGTCTTCAAAAGGAAATTTTCCTGGGCAAAGCAGTGTTTGGTCTTAGTGAGTATTTAGCTCACGGATTTAATATTTAAGTCAATATCGCTGCAGTCAGGATATGTAAATATTGTGCTCTTAGGAGCACTCAGCAGGCCAGTGCTTGAAAAGAAACTGGGTGTGGTTTTGGACATGCTGGCGTATGAATACCAAGGCTGATGATGCTGTGTTTTGTGGCACAAAAACCATTCCAGAATTTCAGCCAAAAATTAGCTGATAAAGTTGATTTCTTACTGGAATTTCAGGCAGTGGAGAGAACATTACTTCTGAGCTTTAAAAAAGAAAACAAAAGACAAACAGCTTAGAAACTGATCTTCCCACTGGTTAATATTTTTTGAAAGCCAGATAGCTCTAGTAGTTAAATCTATGGAAGGGTTGAAGGAGAAAGGTCACAGGTAATGACAGGGTGAGACACTTCATTGAGTGTAACACTTGATCCAGATCTCCACCTGTTTGATGGAGATATTCATCCTGGCTCTGATGGTTTTTGAGCAGTCTCTTCCAACAATCTTGATATGTTAGATATCAGAACATGAGTAAAACAAAGCATTCCAGATACCCTCGGAAATCGCTTATGGCTCCTTCATGATAACAATTTGAATATTTTAGTTTCCCTACAAGGATGAAATCAGTTCTTACTGCACAAGTTCTGCCGCTCAGCCAGTTAGCATTGGTCAGATTGTTTCAAACTGAAAAAAAGAAGAAATTTTCTGTTCCTAAAGTAAAATAAGGCCCCAGACAAGCTCCATTGTTCAAGTTATTTTCTTCTTGTTTAGATAGTGTGGTGCTAAAAGCAATTAAAGCCATGTCTGTAGACGGCATTATGAACTCACTAGTTGTTGATATAAAGCTAATATCTCATGCCTGACATTGTACAGTAAATACGTGTGTAACCTGTATAAAATTCTAAGTAAGAATAAGAACAAGTTCAAATGACTTCTTCATGTTGTCATTTTCATGAATATGCACATCCATTTTCTAAAGTCAGCATGATTAATCACTGTATGAGTACAAGCCTAACCTATTTTTCCAATAAATACACTGTGTAGTACTATCATAAATGACTTTTTCCAGGCATTCTGGTCTTCTTTCTTACCTTCTGACACGTTCTTATATAGTATTTTACACAAAGAGTGTATAAAAAAAGACAAGGCTCTAAATCATGCCAATTATTATTTTTAAGCAGAAAAATATTAATTATAAAAGTAGAACACTGTGACTAAATACCTCACAAGACTATGTTAAAAAAATCAAATATTGGAGAACAATGTCTGGAGAACAAAGCAACACAAATCTGGAGAACTAGAACAGTTTTATCAAATGCTAATTTTTTTTTTTTAAAGTGTGTGTGTTTCTATGTTAAAAATTTCAGTTCTTGGCAGAATTCAAAAAAACACCAAACACCACCCTCACATTTTTTATTTTTCCCTAGTAAGTAGTAAAGTGGTGCAATGGCTGCATTTCTGAGAAACTCAGACTTTTAGGTGTGCAAATGCCTTTCTTAGGCTGATACAGGTCTGGTGGCACCCAGAAGGGAAAATGTGGCTACATAGAGATATTTAAGATTCAGAACACACCTGCAGCACGTGGGCAGCATATGACAGCCCCAGTTCAACTGCAAAACTGAAATGGAAGAGTCATTGCCACTCAGAGCTCCAAAATCCCTCCTCTGGGAGATGTCAGCTCCTGCTGACTGACCTCAGTATTCAATAAAAACTCTTTGCTGGATCACAGGACATCACTGCTCTGCAGGACTTGTAATTGTGAGGTGGTAGCTTAGGATCCAGTCCAGTCAGGGCTCTCAGGAACACAGCAATACCACTGCATTTGGATGGGATGATCCAGACATTTCTGGAAAAATGCATCCTTATCCGTACACTGTCAATGTGCACATCTTCAAAATAATTACAGTGATACAAAAAAAACCAGGACGTCCTACCTTTACCTATGACCTGACTTCTGCTAAGAAGAACAAGAGTAACTGTATTTTGCCTGTGTGTTTAATACCATCCTCTCCTTTGAACAAAAAATCCAGCATAATTTGCAAAGTATTCATTTTTCAAAGAGATTCCTGTGTCTGGCAGGAGTAGAAATGGTTGTCTGAAAATATTTCATTAAAGTTGTCTGTATAATTACCCTGAACGGCTGCTGCTGATTTTGTAGTCTGTAAATGAAAGCATTTTGCTGAAAGACTGAATTGCCCTTCGCAACATGAGAAACTTGATTAAAATATCCTACCAAGGTCGGAGTTTATTGCCCTTGAAGAGAACATTAGCCACCAGGTTCCCTGAGTTAAAATTGTGCACTACTAAGGCCTTTCTCTTTATCAGAGAAGGAAGGAAATATTTTGTGTCTGTTCCAGAGCAGAAGTCAAATTCCCTGTTTCTGTCTGAGTGGGATGCTCAGCCCTAGGGAAGGTGCTCTGTTACTCCAGCGACAGAAAGCAGCCTCAGGTCTAATGGACCCTTTGTGGGTGTCACACATGGAGAAACTTGGCAAGAGACAAGCTGTTCCACGAGCATTCCCAGAGTTTAGGATGGATTCAGATGCAAAGTTAGAGCCAGGACTCTTCCACATCTTAATGATGCTCCAGCTACTCAGCAGGCATGAATTAATCTCTATATTTACTTATGCATTCCTGTATTGTTTCCATTATTTTCATGTGTACTACATCTCTAGAAATAGTCCTAAAGTCAGCTGTAGTCCCAAAGATTTCTGAGACGTATCTTTTAATGTGCACAATTACTGACACATTTGCTTAGAGCAGGAACAACCAGGAAAATTCTTATTCTTTGTAATTAAGTGGTAGATGCACATTTATACAATACACAGAATCGGAAAGAACACTGGTCCTCTGAATATATTTAATGTATATAGATACATGAAAATAAATAAATCAGACAGGGTTAATGACATGAGATGAGGAAGATTAAAGGTGAAGTAATATAAGCTGATGATAACAAGAAAGATACTTTTCACTGGGTAAAAATGGCCCCTATTAAATAAACAGATTCACTCTTCTCTGTTTCTTTGTCTGCAACACGACTTTATTGGCAACACAGTCTCTTCACCAGTTGTTGTTCTCTTGGAAGAGACAATCAGATTATGTCATTTTTTTGCACCATCAACAATATTATTGGCTAATATTTGATCCAACATGCCTGTAGCAAACCACAAATATAAATACCTGAAGCTGTGGGATTTCAGGCCACATAAATGAAAATAATTCAGTCTAATCCATCAACCTCAGGGCAGCAATCATTATATATACAAAATGGTTTACTTCATTTGAAACTGGGGGTGAGAACACTTTGCATCATAGTCAAAATTAGGAGCAAGTATCATTTAATTTTAGAAAGTAGGGCATGAGAGGACCTTGATAAGTCACTTAACCCATGCTCCGGGGTCCTGGATATTACATAAATCACTCCTAAAAATTACCTCTCTAAACTGTTTAATTATACCTTAGGGTAAAGCCTTCCAAGCAAAATGAGGTTATTTAAGATATTGCTATTAGGTTGTTTTTTCACAGTTTCTCCTACTATCTAACGTAACTATTCCTTAAAATAACTGAACCCATCATCTCATGATCGCTATAGATGAAATAAAGAACAATTGATTTCTTCCTCTCCGTAGCAACCCCTTCCATATTTGAAGGCTGTCACAGCTGTCTCTTCATTTTCCTTTACTCTAGAGCAATCATCTATCCTACAAAGTAGTGAAAATAAGCAGGATCCACTGCGACTAAAACCAGTATGTTTAAAGATCATCAGTGCTTTCTTGGGGGAAGGTTAGTTTCTATTTTTATTTTTTTTTAAAGGGTAGTATCTGTTGCTCAAAACATTGTTTTAACATTGGTAGACTGACTGCTAAAGGGTAAACCTGCCTCTAGCTTTCTTTGGCACTTAAGACTGCTGAGAAAGCTCCAGGGAGACCACAGTACACGCACACACATTTATATCACAACACTTATATCTGAACACTTATACGTTCATTTATATCTGAACACTTATGTAGCAACCTGACCATGTGAAACTGAGTGGTTGGTACTGGTAGAGGAATTATTTTTTGCTAGTGGAAAGAAAGGACATGTATTACTTATATTCTTCAAACTCTCCCACCTGTAATATTGCATGGACCGCAGAGATCTAGGAGTGGAGACAGAATTGTTCCCCAAAAGAAGCTCGGAGTGAACATGTGCCTGATGTTTGCTATAAGCTTGTGCTCTGGCAGTGCTTGATGTCACCAGATGGAGATGGGGAAAGCAAGGTTGCTGCTTTGACCTTTGAACCATATGATGATGATAAGCCCATAGAACAACTCTCATGAAGAAATGAGAGCTGCTGACATATGGTGGACTCTGTAGTTTTAGGTTTACGGTTCAAGTTGATGATCCAAAGTGGTTTTGTCAGCCCAAATGATTGCATGATTCTATGATACAGGCCTGCAGGCAAGCCCCTCCCAGGACCTGAGGCTAGAATGGACTGAAGTGTGCGCAGAAGGCACGGCACGTAAACCAGGTCTCAGCCTGTGATCACAGGAGATGTGCCTTGCACGTGACCTTGTAACCATGTTCAGTCTGGATTCGCAAATGTTAGTTCTGCCCTCCAGATCCTGAGCGGATCTTTGTATATGTGTTCTTGAAACTATACTTGTACTGCTATCACAGGATCAATGAGTTTGGAAAGGACTTCTGGGGATCATATCGTCAGATATTCCTCAAAGCAGGATCACCTGCAAGTTGCTTAGGGTCTTGTCCAGTCAGATTTTGAATATTCCCAAGAATAAAGACTTCGCAAAATCTCTAAGAAACCTGGCACAGTACTCATTCACATTTAGAGTAAAAAAAGGTATTTTTTTAAGTTTAAGTGGAATTTACTGCATTTCAGTTCATGCGCATTGACTGTCATCCTATCTCTGGGCACTGCTGAGAAAAGTATGTCCCTGACTCCTTATTTTAGAATAATCTATTTATACATAATTATCAGATTACCACCCTACACACCCCCCTGTTGCTTCTCATCTGCAGCCTGAACAGTCTCAGCTCTTTCAGCCTTTCCCCATTTGGCAGCTCTTCATAGGCCTTCTCTGGACTCACTCTAGCATGTCCATGTGTCTCCTGTACTGGGGAGTCCTGCCCTGGGCCTGGAGGCCCAGTGAAACACTCCAGGTGTGTTTCAGTAGGACCAAACAAAGGGGAAAGATTGCCTTCCTCAACCCAATGAGAATGTTCTGCCTAAGGCAGCACAGGAGGCCATTGGCCTTCGGCCTATTGGTTCATGGTCAGTTTGGTGTCCACCAGGTTCCCCAGGGCCCTCTCTGCAGAGCTGCTTTCCAGCTGGGCAGCTGCCAGTCTGTTGTGGCGCATGGGGTTATTCCTACCTAGGTGCAGAATGGCGTGTTTCCATTCTCCTGAATGGAGCTGGGAAAGGGTCTGGAGCACAAGTCTGACGAGGAGCAGCTGAGGGAGCTGGGGACACGCAGCCTGGAGAAAAGGAGGCTCAGGGGGGACCTTGTCACTCTCTGCAACTTCCTAAAAGGACATTGCAGACAGGTGGGGTTGGTCTCTTCTCTAGGTAGCAAGTGGCAGGACAACAGGAAATGGCTTCAAGTTCTTCCAGGGGAAGTTTAGACTGAGTGTTAGTAAGAATTTCTTTACTGAAAGGGTGATCAGGCATTGGAACAGGCTGCACAGGGAAGTAGTGGAGTCAGCATCCCTGGGACGGTTGAAAAGGCATGTGGATGTGGCACTTGTGATCATGGTTTAGTGGTGGAAACAGTGGTGCTGGGTTAACAGCTGGACTCTGTCTTAGAGGTTTTATCCAGCCTTAAGGACACTGTGATTATTTGACTCCATGATGGTCCTGTCAGCCCATTTCTCCAGCCCACCGAGGTCCCTCTGAGTGGCAGCACAGTCATTCCGTGTATCAGTCACTCCTCCCACTTTAGTGTTGCCTGCACATGAGACTATCAAACTCTAGCGAGTTTGGTGGGACTTAGTGAGTCCCACAAGACACTTTTAAAACCACTTAAGTGATTTAAGGAATCCCTTAGCTTGTGGAGTGTTGAAATACTCCCTCACTACCTTGTTATGTTTTTAAGTTCCTAGATGACTTTGAAAAATGGGCTTTAGGCCAGATGACTATCCTGGGAATAATTTCTGTGACCACCTATCCTTCCATGTTTTGGAGACCACAGGTTTCACACAAAGTCTGTAAGAAAATCTGGATTTTTTTCTGTGTATGTACGTGCTTATGATTTGGATTTTTAATTATTTCCTTATTTGTAGGATGCTCTAGCATTTTCTTCTTCCCTTATCTGAGATTCCTTGAATTGTCATTCTGTAGTAAAGGGCACTAAGCTTTCACTAAACACCTTTCAAGTTCTCTTAAAATCTGCAGCTGCTGAATCCATATTGCTGTTAGCCACAATATGACAGTTTGATTTTCAGATTAGAGTTTAATGATAGTAATTAGAAAAAACATCTCTTAATTAATGGTGTGCATATTTTCCATTTTTAAATTGCACCTATAAGCCATCTCCAGATATACACAAACTTTAGGGGCATAGTAAATATTATTTTGACTTGCAAATGTAATTACTGAACTTGAAAGCAAGTTACAAAAAAAGAAATAAAGCATGAAATTTCACAACATTGCTTTTGCTGAATGTTTGCATCATATAATACGAATATATGTAAATCTATGAATCTGGTTTGAACCTTTAGAAATTTAAATACGGAATCTTACTAAATATATACGTTGCTTTTAGATTAAAAAAAAAAAATCAACTCTGTCAAGTCAAATTACAGAAGCTTTGTGTTGCAGAAGAAAAACAGAAGTGACCTCAATTCTTCTTCCTTCTTGTACACCATTGGAAGTGCTCTTTAATAAATGCACTTAGATAGAACATTTGTAAACTCAGTGTGGAAGTTAGCATGTTCTGGTGTCGTGGAAAGCAATCTGGCCAGTAAAGTTCTGTTAACTGCTTGAAGAGAAAAGGAGCAACTATCTTAACAATCTCTGTACAAAGTCTAAGGGACATTGAACAGCTTAAACTTATACCAATCTTTGTGCATAAGAGAATTTTTCTTGAATTTAAAATAATTGACATGTTAAGGTGTGCTGTTTTAGACTCCTTCTCCAAGGTCACATTACATCAGAGAGTTCTGTACTTAAAGCTTTTAGATTTTATTGTTTTGATTGTTGATGAGATTTGAAGTAACTGAATGCTCATGTTAGATAATCTACTGTGCAGAGTCAGCAAAGAGTGACTGTCATCACTAAATGTACCTTAAGAATAACCAGGCACAAGTACATTTTTTCAGGAAAGAAAGTAATAAGTCATTAAAAAAATAATTTCTAAGCATGAAGAGCTATTGCGATTATAAGAAGATTAATGGGGGCCCTACCATCCTGTACCATCACATAGAAAATGGGAACACTTCATGCGTACTTCTGGTATTTCTTACAGCTTCTCAGGTGACTAATGGAACACAGCAGACAAAAGCAATCACATTAACACAAATTAAACACATGTAATAATTTTTTTCTCTCCCTATTGTTGTCAACAAACTGCTATTATTCTCAGGATTGCAGAGACCATGTAAATTGTCATAGCATCAGTCTATGATATTTGGCTACATTTTGGAATGTCAAAAAAGTTTTACAGCAACTTGTAAAACTTGTACAGTCCTTGGGCAAGTTTCATGTGACTTAAGTTCTGCCTAAGTCTCAAAAAAGAATTTTCACTGGCTTCCCTTGAGGACCTTCAGATCCTAGAGGAATTTACAGTAAATGTTTCTGACCATTTTGAGGTATACTACACCGTTAATGTTTCAAGAATAAGTTACTATAAAGAATCATAGAATCCTTTAGGTTGGAAAAGACCTCTTAGACCATCAAGTCCAACCATTAACCCAGCATGGCTAAGTCCATCACTAACCCATGTCCCTAAGTGTCACACCTACGTGCCTTTTAAATCCCTCCAGGGATGGTGACACCACCACTACCTTGCACAGCCTATTCCAGTGCTTGATAGTCCTTTTGAGGAGCAAGTTTTTCCCATTATCTAATCTAAACCTCTCCTGGGGAAACTTGAGGCCACATCCTCTCATCCTGTCTCTTGTTACCTGGGAAAAGAGATTAACCCCCACCTGGCTGCACCTCCTGTCAGGAAGTTGTAGAGATCAATGAGGTCTTCTCTGAGCCTCCTTTTCTCCAGGCTGAACACCCCCAGCTCCCTCAGCTGCTCCTCATCAGACTTGTGCTCCAGACCCTTCCCCAGCTCCGCTGCCATTCTCTGGACAGTCTCCATCCCCTCAATGTCTTTCTTGCACTGAGGGGCCTAAAACTGGACACAGGATTTGAGGTGTGGCCTCACCAGTGCCCAGCACAGGGGGACAATCACTGCCCTGGTCCTGATGGTGACACTGTTGCTGATACAGACCAGGTGCCATTGACCTCCTTGACCCCCTGGGCACACACTGGCTCATGTTCAGGCAGCTGTTGACCAGCATCCCCAGGTCCTTTTCTGCTTATATGGCAGCTACTTTTACATCTTCTCAGTACAGGTGGATGTCAGAGTCACTGATAATCAGGCTGAAGTAGGATAAGATGAATAGAATAGAATAGAATAGAATAGAATAGAATAGAATAGAATAGAATATTTCAGTTGCACGGGACCTACGACAGCCTTCTAGTCTAACTGCCTGACCACTTCAGGGGCCATCAAAAGTTAAAGCCCATTATTAAGGATATTGTCCAAATGCCTCTTAGATACAGACAAATTTGGGGCATTGATCACTTCTCTAGGAAGCCTGTTCCAGGGTCTGAACACCCTCTGGGTAGAGAAATGCTTCTTAATGTCCCTTCTCTAACTTCCCTGGTCCAGTTTTGAACCATTCCCACATGTCCTGCCAATGGGTCCCAGGGAGAAGAGCTCAGCACGTCTCTCTTCCCTTCCCCTCCTCAGGAAGCTGCTAGAGAGCAACGAGGTCACACCTCAGCCTCCTCTTCTCCAAACCAGACAAAACCAGAGTTCTTGACTTCTCTGTATAGACATACCTTCCAACTCTAAAGAGAATCATGTGGAACCAGTTCTTTAAAGAAAGAATTAAGTTAAATGCATGCATTCCCACTAAATTCAATGTATTAATTTTCAACAAAAAATGTGCATGCCTGAAGGAAGCCGATGCAGTATTCTTTTATTATTGCATCATAGAAGATGTTGGAATGTTTTACACAAAAATCTCAAAGCAATTGAACATATTAGTCAGAGATTACAGCAGCTGAGAAAGGCAAATTTTTAAATCAAATGAAGTTCTGAAATGTGTGTGGGTCACCACAGACCAATGATTAATTAAGTGATGGAATGGGCAAGATCCTTATTCCCAATCCCTAGCTGAAATCTGTGGTGACTATTACTCCTTCCTCTAAAAGAACAAGCCTATCTGCACAGTAAATTAGACTCATACCGAGCACATGTGGGATGATTTCTATGTCAATTATAACCCTGTCTAGTATGCTTATGAAGCTTATTAATATTAATAATGATTGGAGGTACTTTCCCATATGACAAGAGAATCATAGGGTAAAATAATGTGTATATCTAGATCTTATACACTTATTTGAATAACTTCCAGGAGATCTAAGTAATTTCTTTACCTAAGATCCGAGCTCCAGAATTATATAATCTCTGCTACACCGTGTAATATAATTATTTCTTCTGTGCTGATTCATTTTCCTGGTTAATATTATTTCTGCTCTGCATTGTGATGATAGTTATAGATTTATGAATGAGCCTTCTACTGTAGTAGACCTAAAGCAAGGAGTACAGAATAGATAGCACCATCCCTGAATAGCTTCAAGGTAAATGAAGCAGGAGAGTTAGAACAAAGGAGAAATAGTAAAGTGCCTGAAGATTGGATCCATCTAAAGAAATAAACTGATTTTCGAAATTAAGATTCTGACACTGTTGAATGCTTCTATTGATTTCATTAAAGAAGGATTTCTGCATTTTATTTTTAAGGGAAAGGAAAATAAGGATACAGGAAAATACAAAACTGCAAAGTGATGATTAAATCAAAATTGAAAAATAAAATTGAGGTAAAAATTATATTATTGAACCCAGACATTATTTTATTTATACTGGGGGCTGCTGTTACCTATATTAAAACTAATGCATCATATAAAATTATAACACCAACATCAGATGCACAATTATTTGTTGTGATTGTGGAAAAAAAAATCAGCTTGTGTTAGTTTAGACTTTTTTTTACACAGATATGCTTCAGCTGCTTCTCAGACTGCAGCAATGGTTAATTAATGAACTCTGCAGCCTTCCTCTCTCCTCTAGGGCTAACTGCATGAAACCTTGCAGCAGAAGAATCTGGCAAATGAAATAGAAGCACTTCTTAAAATAGTTGCTAATAAATACAACTCGTATGATGAGATCTTCCTCTGTCAGCCAATGGCTGCCTGGCTTTGCACTTCATCCTGTGTACAGTTCCTGATGGTTTTTGTTCTAGACTGAGCAGCACCACAGTGATATCTCTGTCAGCAGACCTGGCTGATTGGAGAGATAAGCATGACGGAGCTCATTCAGACAGATTCCTGGAGGAGCTGGATGTCCACGTTTGTGTTCTCTTTCAGAGGAAATGTAAATTCAGAGCAAAACTTTCCCTGAAAAGAGTCCTGAGAAGTCATCTTCATGGTTCACCTAAAAATCCTAATATCTGTAGGATTCTTTATATTATGTTCTGTGGGTTTTAAGTCAAGAATCTAAATGAAGCTGTTGGAAGTCTGTGAGTAAGTCAGGCCTTAATAACATCCCTCAGAAAAATCTTTAGTTTCAAGAAATGCCAGGTACTCAGGATTTTTTGTGCTTGATCGTTTTTGATGAGCCAGGTCTCTTCCATCCCTGGTTGGAATGAGTGAGGCTGCTAACAAAATGCTCAAGATTCACTGCAGCACTAACCCAGTGATTTGCATTCATCTCCCTCCTTGGGCCAGATTGAAACTCTACAGTCCTTTCTGCACTGGAGAGAGGTACAAGCTGCACTGCACCAAGAACAGAGCAAGAGACAGAAATTGTCTTTGTAAGAAAGGCAAGATAAAGAAAAAATGGCTCATAAGCCACAAAGCAAGGTCGTTGAGCATCTCATTTGCAGACACACAACTACTAAAGTTTAATTCAAAAGCCTATGCTGACTGCCACCATGTTCTTACAGATCCTTACACAATATGTAAAAGGCTCTGGAACTATGAAAGGCAGGGACTATGTCTAAAACCTTGGTTTTCCCTAGCATTTAGAGAATCACTGTGATGTTTTCTCCTATATAATTGGGATTTTCCGCACTCTGAAAAGGAGGTTCAAGATTCATCACATCAGAGTGGAGATCAGACTGTACAGTCTGCTGGTTGGGACCTGTGCTCGAGGGAATGATTTAACAACATTATATAAAACACTAAAATGTTGAGCAAGGACACCTCCAGTGATGAATTCCATAATCAGTTGGTTACAGAGTCAGGATTATTATTTTTTTAATTTTTCTTTTTTCACATTGAATCTTAAACTTTTATCTTCACAGAAGAACAGTTGTGCTAGGAATGGGGGAAGGTTTGCTTTGGAAACTCTGGTGAGGTAAGAGAGACAGATTTCAACCCCCTCTGGGGAAAAAGGGATTCAAACCTTGGTCTACCACATCCCAGGGACATTTTCATTACCACATTTTTTACACAGAGGAAGAGCAGAACAACCTTCTCTATCGACTTTGACATCAGACAGGTGATGTGTGCGTAGTACCACCGCAAAATGTGTTCCAAGTAGAACAGTGATTGGATGATGGGTAGGGTGGGCTGCCTGGTAGTTTTAACATAGAGTTACTGAGGCACTTCATGGGATGCACAGAAACAGAAGCACAGTTAAGGGCAAGAAGGCTACACTTAGAGAAATGTGATCATAATAATCTGTGATAATCACAGACTCATCGAATGCAAGGCTGGAAGTGACCTCCGGTATCATCTGGTTCAGGCTTTCTCGGCAAAAGCACAGCCTAGACAAGATGGTCCAGCACCCTGTTCAGATGAATCCTAAAGGCGCCCAATGTCAGGGAATCCACCACTTCCCTGGAGAGATTATTTTCATTGCAAAAACTTTGTCTAATCAGAATCTCCCCAAGAGTTACTTGTACCCATTACCCCCCACATTTTCCATATGACTCCTTGTAAAAAAGGAGCCTGACCTTTGCTGCCATCCTTCCAATACTAGAAGGTGAAAATGTCTCCCCTAAGCCTTCTTTTTTCAAGGCTGAACAAGCCCAGTTCTCTCAGCCTTTCCCCACATGCCAGGCTTTCCCCTTTGCTCATCTTTGTGGCCTCTCTTTGGACTCTGTCCAACCAGTCCACATCTTTTTTGTATAGCTGGGACCAAACCTGAACACAGTATTCCAGGCCAGGCAAGTGCTGAGTAAATTGAGATGGCGACTTCTTGATCTCTGCTGGGGATGCCCTGGTTGATGCAGCCCAGCCTCCTGCTGGCTTTCTCTGCCCCAGCTGCACACTGGACACTCATATTGGACATTTTTTCCACCAGGACCCCAAGATCCCTTTCCGTAAAACTGCTTCACAGGCAGGCAGACCCCAGCCTGTGCTGCAATCCTGGATTGTGTTTTCCCAGATGCAATACCTTACACTTGTCCTTGTTGAAATTCATGGGGTTCTTTCTAGCCCACTCTTACAGGCAAGCCAGATCTTCCTGCAGGGTGGCTTCTCCTTTCCTTACTCAGTTTGGGACCATAGACAAACTTTATAAGGGTACACTTGATTCCATCTTCCAGATCACTTATAAAGATATTAAGCGGTGTTGAGCCCAATATCAATCCCTTGGAGACCCCACTTGTGACAGGTTGCCACTTTTTAAAGGAGCCATTTGCCACACCTCGGTGGGTGCTGCCTTTCAGCCCATTCCCCACCCACGGCACTGCCCACTTGCCTGGACCATAACATGTCATGTTAACACGATGTTAACAAAGTGCCTGCAGGAACGGAGTGCCAGGCAGGAGCTGAGTAAGGATTTTCAGGTTTGGAGTTTCCATCAACCCAAGCATTAATTTAAAAGCATCATTTCTTTTTTGTTTACTAAATTTCACCTTTTATGTGAAACACTCTAGTTTATCTCATGCATAGCCAGATATTCTGGAAATAAGGAAAAGGTAAGGAGAAGTTGTTCTTCCCTCCATCTTCTCTGCCTCCTGGAAAAATAAGAATCCCTTGAGCAGTTCTAGCTTTGCCTCCTTCTCTTTCCTATTCCAGTGATGTCATTGACAGTGTTGAAAAGTGCATTAAGAAGCTGAACTGGACATGTTTATCCCTTTCATTCTTCTGTAAAGGCCAATAAGGATCATTCAAACATGATCTGCTGTTAACTGTGAGCTGTAAGTGCAGTGCTCTCGTATGTGATTATTTTCATTAGATGTTGCTGTTTTGGAACATATGCCTCTTTCTAGGCCATGGAAAACAACAAAAAAGCAATAAACAAACCCTTGAAAGCAAACCCAGAAGTGTTCTGACAGCAGAAAAAATGTCACATCAAATCTAGCAAAGTAAGTTTTACTGAGAACAAGCACACTGACTGTTGTAAGCTGAAACTCACTGATGAAAGCAGGTTTCATTCATGGTTTTGCCTGAGTTCCTACATATTGGAGGCAATTAATCATCAAACTGTAAATATACTTAGTGCATTTGCCGTACTTAGCACAACAGTGATGCAACTGCTTCAGAGAAAAGTGTATCCAATGCTAATCTAATTATGCTGTGACCCACTGATACTGGTCAGGTGATATTACAGGATATAAAAGGAAAGCAGTTCATAATCCAGTCTAAAATCACACACTCAAGTTATAAGTCGCCCACAAAAGACTATGGCAGAAAAACACATAGCAAATAATGCTACAAAAGCAAACATGAGGATAAAGGTGGAATGCTTTGATTCTGCTTCTCAAATGGTAGGTAACTTTGAAATGTCCTTATATTTTACAGATTGAATAGATTTTCCACAAGCATTTGGCAGAAAATTTGAAGACTAGTGTGTTTTGCACATACTCATATACTGATATCTATGATCAGATTTTGGAAAACATGTAGCTGAAATACGCACGCAAAAGCTGTCAGTTTCCATTGTACAATTACACAGATTTATATCTGTAGGGCTCCTTGTGACTTCATGAATTCTGCCTTTGCCTCTATTAATAACCCTGAGAGAGGGTCTGGGGAAAAAATAAGCAGGGAAAAAATTAATTCACGGAACTGCCTAGGCTTGGAAAGACAGAGGGAAAATAATGATCTTACCCAGTCTTAGTATTAACCACTTCAAGGTTATTTCTAAATGTATTTTAAAAGTTTTATTTAACATGCATAATTTAGGACTTGGTTCTTCAAGGTATCCCTTATATATGTGATTTAGTAATGAGAGTAGTCTTACTGACTCTGGTGGAATTTGCTCATGTGAATGAAGAGTGCAAAGGCAGAGGATTAAAATCCAGAGTATGTGTGTAGCTTACATAATTTCAAGCCTGTCAAAATTCATATTTATATTATCATCTGCCTTCGTTACATAACACGAAGGAGCTCTGAGTTGTTTGTTCTTCCCCATATGCCTAAAACACATATGTGGTCTTTGAAATTTTGGATTGCATACATTATTATGCAGGCAAAAGTAAGAATGAATGCAATACAAATAAAACTTTGATTTCGGGGAATGTCAGAGACAAACAATACCCCCAGCATGGTATCTGGTCGGGCACACAAATCCATGCACTGCACTTGTTTACCAGTAAGACCTTTTATTTCTCATTTGCTTCCTGACCCAATCTGAAGTCAGTACCAGTGCAGCCTTTACCTAAGTCATGGTATCAGTCCCTTTTTCATGGTTGTCCTCGAGCTGAGCCGCAGCACATTCCTCAGCATTTCAGGTTGGGGTCAATTGGGTTTAAGAGAACACCAGAAACACTCAGCACCTGGCATGATTGAAATTAGTGAGTCTATGTTTGTTTTTTTTGTTCTTGTTACGTTAAGAAAATCTAGTTTCAAGCCCTTGTCCTTCACCTTTTTCTAGGATGCTTGTCCAAATTTGATATGCAAGGGAAGAAAAATCAGGTGACATCTTAAGCATTACTGCAAGAAAAAGAAGGTGAGCAGAGAGCATTATTTGTATTCATGGTAATGCATGAAAACTACAACAAATAGTGAACGAGGCAGTAGTACTGCAGGCTGGCATGCAGCATTACTAATGGTTTGAACTGCTTGTGAACAAACTTATCAATGAAAACTAAGCTTAATGAAGAGGTTAGGGGGAAACACATCGAAGCACCTGACTTTCCTCTTGTGTAACTGTTGCAACTTTATGAGTTTAGATAGATGTATGGCTGACTTATACCTGTGTGACTGAGAAGAGGATCATGACCATTTTGCCCATGGATGCTTCTGGGTACAGTACTAAATTGACTCCAGGGTAGAAATTTTTTTTCTGTTCAGAACTGAATTCAGTATTTTCCCTGCATGAAATGCTGATTTCAAAAAAAATCAGTGGAAAACCCATTATTTGTACCATGATCAGAGTTTTACCGTCTGCTTTTTCTTTCATTTCATGCTTTAATTCCTGGTTTAGTCCGGTATAAGCATCTGTCTGCATCCTGAGGCAGAGCAAGATGCTCACAGATATTACTACATAATCAAATATTTCATTTAGTCTTGTAAGGCTTCTTTGAAGGGAAGATGCTGTACTTTACCTGAGAAAATAAGCCTTGTGATAAAAGAGAATGTTTTGCCTGCAGGAGGAAGAGATCTTTGTTGGCCCAAAGATTTCCTACATAACCTTGATGACACAGTCGTTTAAATTCTCTGTGTTCACCTGTGAAGCAATAGTTATATATCCTTCATCAGCCGCAAAAGCCCTCATTCACTCGAGAGGGCTCAGCAACCCTCTGCAAAAAGTAAGAAAATGGTGCAACACTAGAAAGTGCCAAAGTAGGACTGTGCCTCACCCGGGCACCAGGTCCGGCTCCCCGGAGCCCCGGCACCGAGCCCCGGCCCGCCCTGCAAGGGGAGGGGCGGGAGGGGTCGGGGCCGTGGGGTCGGGGCCGCGGCGGGGCGCGGGGTCGCGGGCGGGCTCGGTTCCTGCGGGGCCGCTGGAGGGAGCCCCCGGGCCGCCTTCAGCACCGCGCGGGCGGACAGCGCTCGGGGGCCGCGCTCCGCGNAATACAAATAAAACTTTGATTTCGGGGAATGTCAGAGACAAACAATACCCCCAGCATGGTATCTGGTCGGGCACACAAATCCATGCACTGCACTTGTTTACCAGTAAGATCTTTTATTTCTCATTTGCTTCCTGACCCAATCTGAAGTCAGTACCAGTGCAGCCTTTACCAAAGTCATGGTATCAGTCCCTTTTTCATGGTTGTCCTCGAGCTGAGCCGCAGCACATTCCTCAGCATTTCAGGTTGGGGTCAATTGGGTTTAAGAGAACACCAGAAACACTCAGCACCTGGCATGATTGAAATTAGTGAGTCTATGTTTGTTTTTTTGTTCTTGTTACGTTAAGAAAATCTAGTTTCAAGCCCTTGTCCTTCACCTTTTTCTAGGATGCTTGTCCAAATTTGAGATGCAAGGGAAGAAAAATCAGGTGACATCTTAAGCATTACTGCAAGAAAAAGAAGGTGAGCAGAGAGCATTATTTGTATTCATGGTAATGCATGAAAACTACAACAAATAGTGAACGAGGCAGTAGTACTGCAGGCTGGCATGCAGCATTACTAATGGTTTGAACTGCTTGTGAACAAACTTATCAATGAAAACTAAGCTTAATGAAGAGGTTAGGGGGAAACACATCGAAGCACCTGACTTTCCTCTTGTGTAACTGTTGCAACTTTATGAGTTTAGATAGATGTATGGCTGACTTATACCTGTGTGACTGAGAAGAGGATCATGACCATTTTGCCCATGGATGCTTCTGGGTACAGTGCTAAATTGACTCCAGGGTAGAAATTTTTTTTCTGTTCAGAACTGAATTCAGTATTTTCCCTGCATGAAATGCTGATTTCAAAAAAAATCAGTGGAAAACCCATTATTTGTACCATGATCAGAGTTTTACCGTCTGCTTTTTCTTTCATTTCATGCTTTAATTCCTGGTTTAGTCCGCTATAAGCATCTGTCTGCATCCTGAGGCAGAGCAAGATGCTCACAGATATTACTACATAATCAAATATTTCATTTAGTCTTGTAAGGCTTCTTTGAAGGGAAGATGCTGTACTTTACCTGAGAAAATAAGCCTTGTGATAAAAGAGAATGTTTTGCCTGCAGGAGGAAGAGATCTTTGTTGGCCCAAAGATTTCCTACATAACCTTGATGACACAGTCGTTTAAATTCTCTGTGTTCACCTGTGAAGCAATAGTTATATATCCTTCATCAGCCGCAAAAGCCCTCATTCACTCGAGGGGGCTCAGCAACCCTCTGCAAAAAGTAAGAAAATGGTGCAACACTAGAAAGTGCCAAAGTAGGACTGTGCCTCACCCGGGCACCAGGTCCGGCTCCCCGGAGCCCCGGCACCGAGCCCCGGCCCGCCCTGCAAGGGGAGGGGCGGGAGGGGTCGGGGCCGTGGGGTCGGGGCCGCGGCGGGGCGCGGGGTCGCGGGCGGGCTCGGTTCCTGCGGGGCCGCTGGAGGGAGCCCCCGGGCCGCCTTCAGCACCGCGCGGGCGGACAGCGCTCGGGGGCCGCGCTCCGCGCCCCGCGCATCCCCCCGCGCATCCCCCCGCGCATCCC
>VWZW01004324.1:575347-646768 GCA_013397115.1 Edolisoma coerulescens | reverse complement strand
AGGGGCTGGAGGCAAAGGGCCGAAGCGGCGGGCGTTGTTAAGCGGTCCCTGGGCAGGCGGGAGCCGGTGTAAATCATCCCCGACGTGTGACAAGCTGCGAGGATCCTGTTAAGGAGATTTATATATGTAGTTCATGAAGGCAATCATCTGGCTGGTAATCTCTCATTGTGCACCGCTCCAAGGCAGTTTGTTCACACAACTGGCTGCAAAATGAAGATATTATTATCTCTCCTGGGAAATGTCTGTGGGAAATGTGTGTGTGTATGTGTAGCAGCTAAACAGCTGGGATACTGGTGCATAATGAGATAGCAGAGCATTACTCATAGCTCCAGGAGAGGACATGGAAGTAAATTAAGAAATCAGCATAACTCACACAGCTTTTGACCCATCAATAACAGCACCAGCAGTGCATGGGAGTGGGACATGGCGCGGCTGCAGTTCATTCATCAGCGCATCACCGAGGGCTGGGCAACAACTCTGCCACAGCCCAATTGTCTCACATCCACAGGGCTCAGCCAGGCACAACACACTGGGACAGCTTTTCCCAAAACAGGATGAGCCCAATAACTGGGGCATGAGGTCAGGCAGCCCACAGCTAACAAGTGCATGTAGTAAGGGGATGGGCAGGGGTGGGCAGGGGTTTCAGGAGGACCAGGGTCTAAGGCAAGTAGATGTGTCCCAAGAATCACGGGCATCAAAACTTCCAGGTGCAAGATCAGTCACTTCCCAGCTGCACATCCCAGCACTCACGTAAACAACGTGCCGCTGGCAACAAATTCCTCTGTACCCTTCCTCCTTTCAGGATTATCTGACAGTATCTCCACCCTTTTCTCCCTGAGTCCGTGGAGCCAGCCAAATGGAGACGATAATCTGCTATGAAATATTGGTAGCACTGAGCTGTGACAGGCTGGGAAGGGAGGGGAAAAGGGAGCAGCAAGAATCTCTGGGATTAAGTTGTCCTAGTTACCCACTGTTTTCTTGCCTTGCAGGGATATGGGGAGTTTGGTGCATTCTCACTTTTCTGTGGAAGAAATTATCCGAGTATGAAGTCAGGTGAGACCTGGTTTTAACCCCTCAGACCCATCCTGACCAGTGCCTCTCAGCAGTCTGCACCACACAACCCTCCACCATGTAACCAGCACTCCGTCCTAAACATCGCTTGTAAGGATTCAGCACAACGTTTGCCCTTTGACCACCAGCAGAAAAGGCCTCTTAGTGTCCTCTGAGACAGCCTAGGATCTTACCCCAAATCTTCTGAGGGAGCTTTGCTCTGGTTTCACTGAGGTTTCACTGGTTTCTCCTTGCAAAAGAGCAGCATGCTTTGCTCCTGTTTTGCCATAGCTCAGACCAAGCTGCCCTTCACATTTTAAAAGTACCTGTTCCCCCAGCAGATTCAGAGTTAAAAGGCATAAGCACGTAAAATGGGAGCACTGGGAGAGTTTGGCCAAGACAGAGTCATCTCAAACCCCAAACCACTGCTGAAAGTCAGGGAGGGGAATAATAAATGACCCATGCTCCCCACTTGCTCCAGGAGCTTCTCTCCCCAGTGCTGTTTCAAGGGACAGTAATGTAGAGAACACACAAGCAGAGGGGACAGAGTGGTTAGAAAGTGTCCCAACTCCCAGCTTGAGGTGAAACACTGAGATGGGCAATGGGAGACTGAAGAGGAGGAGACAAGAAGGTTGATTTTTGCCTATGATCTCCCTTCTAGGTAATGAACTTCTGAGCACCTGATTAAAAGGGAAGGGATCTTTTGGGACACCTCCTCTCAATCAGGGCAATGGAGAAAGAGGACTGTTCCCACCCTCTCCTCACCACGGTACCTGGTTGAGGGAAGTCATGGCGAACCTGGGGATAACCAGCTGCATGACGAGCTGCAGGACAGAGGTGACCAGTCCAGCCAGGATGGCCCAGGTGAGTGGCAGCGGGAGCATGCTGTAGGTCGCAAAAAGCGTGAAAAGCACATAGCCAATGCCATCCCCAAGGAGGCCACAGCCCAGTCCTGCCGCCAGAATCTGTGTGGCCATGGCCACCCAAGTGACAACACCACTGTACTGCAGGTAGGTGTATGAGGTCGTGTCCTTCCTGACCACCACTAAGGCACAGATCACCACCTCGATGCCAGTGAAGAAGCCCAAGAGGATGCCCTTAATGGGGTCCATGGGAGCAGAGGCCAGGGTCAAGTGGAGGAATAGTAGGGTCAGCTTGGTCAGCACGTCCAGGATGTTCATGACCACCTCAGATTTGCGCCGTTGACCCAAGAAGTAGCGCTGGTAAAGGCGCTCCAAGTCCCGAGACTTGAAGGAGTTGCGGAGAGTGGGGAAGATCACCCCACGATATGTATAGCCCCAGTTGAGGAAGAAGTCGGAGTTGCTGGGGGCACAGTCCAGGGGCAGAAAGCCCAAGTCTCCGCTGCTGCTTGTGCCCTCCGGGAAGACTTTGGTGCCTCCGTTGTTGTGGCGCTCGCTGCCCAAACTCCGTCCGGCCGACTGCCGCCGGAGGTGGTGGTGGTGGTGCGGCGGGTGCGGGTGGTGGTTGGGGCAGCAGGTCTCGTCGGAGCTGAAGCCCTTGCCCCCGCCGCTGCTGCTGCCGCCGCTGCTGCTGCTGTGTTCCTGGATGAAGCGCTGCTCGGTGATGTGGCGCACGGCCGTCTGCCACAGCAGGCGCTGGGGTCTGCCGCTGCCGGGGGGAGTCCTGTTGATGGTGTAAAGTTCATCGCTGTCGCTCAGGCACCGNCGCGGCGCCCCGCGGAGCCGCATCCCGCGGAGCCCGGCTGCGGCGCAGCCCCGGCGCCCCGGAGGGATCGGTGCGCGCCCTCCTCGGGGCGCTGCGCGGGGGAGAAACCGAGCCGCGGGTCCGGAGAGGAGGTGGAGGAGGGAGGAACGGAGCATCTACGGGCGCAGCCCCGCTGCCCGGTGGGCGATCCTCGGCCCCATCCGGAGGCCGGAGGCACGGAGGGATGGGGGCAGCCGCCTTGCAGAGCCGGTCACAGCGGGCAGCTCCTCTCTCCGGGGATCCCGGGGCTCCGCTCCGAGGTCTGGTGCCCGGGAGCTGCTGTAATTCCCGCGGTTGCGGTCAGCGGCAGCGCTGCGAGCTCGGGCGGGAGGGGAGAAGCGGCCAGGTCTCGGGCATCCTCGGTCACGGCGCCGAAGCCGCCGGCCGGGGGCTGCCCGCCCGCTTCCCCCCGGCGGCGGGGCATGCCCCTGGCTCACGGGGCTCCTCTGCCCGGGGGGATCTCGGGGCTCCCATCCATCGCAGACGCTCGGCTTGCTTGGCAACGGGAAAAAAAGGAGGGAAAGAAAGAAAGAAAGGAAGGAGGAGAAAAAAAATCACATCAAAACCCAAATCTAAAAAAATCGAAAGAGCGGGGAATGAAAATCCCGCCCTAAACTCAGAGCTCTGGGAAGCCAGATGGGAGCATCCCAACTTCTCCGTGGGTCGGGGCAGGGAGTGCTCCGGCTCAGGGGCTTCCCCGGCGGCAGGGAGGAGGAGGAGGAGGAGGAGGAGGAGGAGGAAGGGGCGAGGGCAAAGCACAGGGATCGCGGTGCCTGCGGGGCTGCGGGGAGCTGGCGGGCCCTGCCCCGGGAGCCGCGGGACCAGCANGCGGCCCGGGAGGAGGCAGAGCCCGGCGCGGTCAGCTGATGCCCGCCACGTCGGCGGGGCTGTCCGCACCCCCCGGCCCGGTTAAAGCAGCCGCAGCCGCGGCTCTGGGAGGGGGACAGCGGGCGGGGGTTGCCGCAGAGCAGGTCCCCTGGTTCCAGGAGTCTCCTTCAAACGTCACTTAGGTTTCTCTGAGCTGCTCTTCTCTAGGTGCCCCGGACTGTCCTGCCTTGCCTGACAGGTACATCCATCCACAGCGCTCAGAGCTGATGCTGCAGCCGGGCATCTCTCTGCCCCGGCACAAGGGAGGTCCTCAGGCCTTGCTTGGAGCGAGCGCACTTGCCCAGGGTGGGGGAGCTCTAGGAACCCCTCCACCTCTGCCCGGGCAAGTTTAGACCCTCTCAGAAAAGTGCTGTCACTGCCAGGACTGTGACTCTGTGTTAAGTGAGTGTGTGTTTGATGATGCTGTCCTGACAGCATTTACATTAAAGACACTGGAGAAATAACAGAAACTGTCCCATGCACAGAGCCTGGAGTTAAAGCCAATCCTCACTCCCCATGCTGGCAGATGAAATTGTTCCTACTCCGCTGCTTGTGGAGTCACTCTATGCCAGCAAACCTGGGTGCGTTGTGCACAGTGGCACAGCCTGGAGAAGGAAAAGATATCTATCTTTACCTCTCCCATTCCTCCTCTTCCCAGGGTAAACCTTCTTACAGTGTCTGAACCCTGTCCTGAGGGAAAGACCAAAACCTCCAGTTTTGGAGCTGAAACCATACTGCTAGAAGCAGCTGAAGCAGATACAGTCTACACATTAGACTATGGCAAATTAAGGGAGAGGTGTTTTCTTTGTGTTTCAAAAGACAAGAGTGATGCCTGCTGAACTCTTTGAGATAAATATGCAGCTGCCTTCTGACAGCAGCAAGGATGTGTGAGGACAGAGGAATTGCCTGGAAGGGAGCTGTGCTACTCCACCAGGAGCTCTGCTTGTTGGGAGTTGGGGTGCTTAAAAATGGCATGTGATGCTTGACTTCCAGCGGGCCTGAGTTTCCATGAACACCCCTCCAGCTGTCGTTGCTTAATTCACTTTTTTTAAACTATTATTATTATTGTCAGGAAGACATGGAGATTTAGGAAGGATTTCACTGATTGCTTCTGTATTTGCACTACAATAGATTTGGGAACTCCAGCCAAGTCTGTGTCCCATGTGTGATGCAGGTTTTGTATAGATATAAGCAGAGGAAATTCTTGTTCTCTAGAGCCCAGATAAGGAAAGAGTGGCGTTTTTGTGAACAGGGATGGGTCTTTCCTGTGGTTCAGCATGACCCTGCTAACCTGGAAAGGGTTAATACTGGTTTCACAATAGTAATAGAGACATATCCTTGCTCCTAGATAAATCCCATGGAAATTGTAGCATTACTTCAAGATGAAAATGTTACTACAAGCAGAGAAATCTTATATAAAGACTTATATATTTCTTTTATAAAAGAAATTATAATTGTTAGTACTATTACCCCAGAGTGCAGAAAGAAAGCATCTTTCTCATTTAGATTGCTCAACATAAATCATGTTAAATCAAAGGAAACGGAAACAAATACATAATGCAGCTTAAGGACACATCCATTCAGAAGAGATAAGATGAAACCAAGATAGGGACATCCCAGTTCTCAAATGTTACTGTATGCACTGAATCACAGTGCTGGCAGGGTCCTTTGCCTCATGGCAGAGTGAGATCTACTCTCATCATTTTTCCTGTGATAGAGTCTCTGTACCTCCCCAGGCAGTCTATTTTTGTGCTTCTCCACCCTTATCATTTTCATATCTAACCTGAACATTCCTTGCAGCATTCACTAAGCACATCACTTCTTGTCCTGTCCACCATGAACAGGGAGAAGAGATTATCCTGGCAGTAGTCTATACATATTTAATGAATGTCTCTTCCATCCATTCCCTCTTCCCCTTCTCATTGCTTAGGCTAAATATCATAATTTCTCTCAATGTTTCACTCTAGGACTCTGGTCTTTTTTGTTTGTTCTGGATTATATACTCTTGTTTCATGATTTTATTTTCTTTCTTTCTTCCCCCTCTGTGAAATTCATACAACTCAATTTGGTTCTACAGCAGAAAGTTGTCTTGTATCTAAGACTTTTATGATCTGCACTCCTATTTATACATCCTGGGACACATCTGTCGTCCTCCCATCACAGGCTTATCCAGAACTGATGACCTACTGAAACTTTCCTGTCCTCAAGGCTTGGGCAGGTGTCACTTGCTCTGTATGTGCATAACAGCCTACATGAAGGATCTTGCATTTGCCCTCACTGGAATGCATTGTTTTTTCCACCCTGTATGCCAAATTTGAAATAGAACATGTTGAAAACTAAACCTGTCCTCCTCCATGCCAGCAGCCCTCCCCAGCTCTGTGCCATCTGTGTGTTTGGTGAGCCTACTCTCTCTTCAGTGGTGATGGCAAAGCAGTGCAGAGCGTTTAGGTAACAGTCGGTGTGCTCATTTCTTGCACTTATTTCTGAGTCAGCTGCAGAAGTACCGGGCA
Organism: Edolisoma coerulescens; assembly: GCA_013397115.1. Lineage (NCBI taxonomy): Eukaryota > Metazoa > Chordata > Aves > Passeriformes > Campephagidae > Edolisoma > Edolisoma coerulescens. The sequence continues at coordinate 640,616 of VWZW01004324.1, read as the reverse complement.
CCTTTGTGGAAGGTTACTGAGAGGGGACAAGATCTGAGCATTGGCACCCACTGCAGCAATGCTCTTGGCTCTGCAGGGCAAGGAGGAAGCCTGACCATCCTGGGGAATAGGAGAGGGGTGATCCTGCCAAAGCCCAGGTTGCCAATGCAGGCTGGATGAGCTGGGGTCCAAGAAGGTAGATTCATACACACACACAAAGTCCTGTAAGTCCCAAACTCAGTTGGTACTAGATTAATGTTGTGCATTATTCAGTTTTAGCTGCTATTGGATTTCTTCTTCTTCTTTTTTTTTTTTTTTTAATAGAGCTAAATGACTTGGCAGTGTCACAAAATCACTAAAAGCCATTTAAAAATAATACTGTCACTAGAAGGCTTTTGAAGGATGAAATCAGGCAGAATTCATTCCTCTTCTGTCACCTGAAAGTTTATGTCACATTCCTCTCCTCCTTCCCCCTCTCTACCCACAGCAGTAGCATTTATGTAGTTTAATGTTATGATATTTAATCATGCAAATAATGATCTCATTCACTTTAGTGGGACTATTTATGTCCTCAGGATTGCAAACCTGGCACCATGCTCTGCAAAGCTCTCTAGGGTTCTCCAATAAAGATGGCTTCGTATCCAACACATTATGAAGGAACACTGGTGTTATTATCTGTCTTTTTTTATTTAAACACAGATTTGACAAAACAATTCAAAAAAAGGAAAAGTGAACAATTGACAGAAAGCCACTGTATCTCTTCATGCACCGATGAAATGTGAAACTTGAGTAATGATGGAAATGACAGGATATGAGGAAATTAGCTTGGAATTGTCTCCTTACCTGTTTTGTGGTTCGGCTTTTTGTCTCTATAACTCCGTCTTTCTTTTTTTTTTTTTTTCCCCCTTCTCCTTGGCAACAATTCANAAAAGGAAAAAAAGAAGAAAATAAAACTTCTGGCACTGATTGAGTGTTCTTTTAAAAACCCTGTCTATCACTTTCCTCAGATGAAGGCATGTATGATGTCTTGTACAAAAGCAAACACAGGGCATAAGGGAATGGATTGAAAATTGTCACACTGGTTGGTAAAAGCATTCAGACTAATTTATGAAAGCCATGGTAAAAGAAAGACAAGGCTTCATGGACTGAAACGTCAGAGAGAAAGAGGATGAGGGCACACAGCTTAGCAGATGATAGAAACAATCAACATTTGCTGTGCTTTGCAAATAATTTTTTCCAGTACAGTAAAAATATCAATGAAGTATTTTAAAGTTTGCTAGCAATGAAACTAAATTATTTCATACCCCAATGATACCACATAGAAAGGGGAAATAAATAAAAGGACAGCAAGAAATATCAGTTTTATTGCTTTTCCATGTTGTGAAGCAGCAGTTCCCTCACATGCAAATAAATTTCTTATCTCTCCCTCCCTTCGCAGATACACATACCCACATAAAAAGGTCAGAGGATGGTCTAATCATGAGGATTTTATGAAGGGAAATAAGGAATTGGAAATGAATAGTGCACCTTCTAACCAATGGTTGGAGCTGTGTTTTCCCTGTCCCTCTTCCAGGTCCACTCCTTCCTCACCCACCCAGCTATTGCTCTGGTTTTGAAAATGGATTAGCAGCTGTGATCACTGCAAATCTTTCACTCAAGACTTTTTAGGCACTGCTTCTGACCAGGAATAGCTGTTTTGTACTAAAAAAAGAGGTCTGTCTATACAAGCAATTGTAAAGGCAATGGACATTTTTAGGTCTTAGAAATAACCCACATTTTTAAGACAGTGAATTTAAGTTTTTCATTTACAAATGATTCTTTCAATTTTTTGCTGTGGATGATAGTATTGGGTTTTTTTTCTATTTCTTAGTTGGTTGGGTTTTGGTTTGCTTTTTGTTTCAGAAACAGAGATGAAACATTTTGGAGCAAAATAAACAAAAATTACTAAAAAAGACTGTTCTTCCTTCTTAGGAAAGGAGGGCCTTTATCCAAATTCAGTATCAAGTGCAGTTTCAAGAATTTGAAAAAAGAACCCTTCCCAAAACAGAGCTGCTGTCCTTCACATTGCCCTCTGGGCCACCCAGAAGTTTCCCTCAGTTCTTTCTCCCTTTCCCGACCAGGTTTTAGAGACCAGCTTTTTCTTGGCTCATCTCTCTCCTATGCACACCATCACTCTCCTGTAATGCTGTTAAATCCCTGGAGCACCTGCACTGCTGAATGAATCATACTTCTTACAAAGCAGTAGATGGTTCTTGATACTTTACAGGCTTCCTTTGAAGGACAGAATTTTTTTTTCCTTTTAATACAAAAGCCCTTTGACTTACATGTTAATTGCAACAGAAGTTAAAAGGAAATGAATATTAAATTCACCTCTAAAGTGAAATCTTTATAATCCACAGAAGACAATCCATTTACAAACAATTTTTTCTTTATTTTCTTGAAGCAGCAAGTGCTAGGAGTAATAGCCTGATTGGTGAAACTACAATTGAAATTAATAATAGAAAGGAGACTTGAATTTGAGACATTCAAAAGAAACTAAAACCATAAAAAAGCACATATAAGGCTATTCTATATAACTTTTTCACTTTGAGTAAAAATTCTTAGCTTGATTTAGAGGGTTTAACAATCAGATCTCAAAGTGTTTTTCTTGTTACAGGATGGAGATGTTTCCTGTGGATGTATACAATAAATCTAATTAGGCTTCAAATAGGGAAGCGTTATATTGTATGAGATTTTAAATCCATCCAGATCAGTATCCTGCAGTTACTGCAGTATAAGACATATCCTAAGAGGAAATCCCCCTGTCAGCCACTTCAAAGAGGGGAAAGTCTGTTAGGGTTGTGTATGCATGTGCAAATGTGCATTTATTAAACCTTGGAACAGGAACAAAACCTAGAAACCTTCATATTTCCAAGGGAAAGGAAATTCCTTTTGTTTCTTCTCCTCGTTATGTCTGGGGGAAAAGAAATCTGTTCAGTATTTAAATAAAATATTAATCCAACTATTAGGCTCTTGAGAACTCCTTTCTTTGCATCCCTGTTTCAGGAGCCAGGGAAGCTGGAAGCCTTGGGACTGTCACTTGGGTTTCCAGGCATATTGGGGTTCAAGGATGGTAAAACTACAAAAATTCTGGGAGTCTGGGCCAAAAAAGACTTTCACCATGTCATCTTAGAATCAGACCCCCGAGCTGAGTTCTCAAGTAGCTCAGGGTTGAATTGACAGGGTGCAAGGCAGATTTTTGAAAGACTCTGGCTTATGTTTTTGAAACATTGCTCATCAGATACTTTGCATACATGAATGTGTAGGACTCCAGTTTACTGGTCCGCAGATAAACACAGGGTTTAATTCAGCTGGGTTCCTATGCAGTTCTTTTCCCCATACAACTCTTGCCCCTCACTCTCTCATCTTCTTTATGAAGGTTTCTTGCATTAGGAAATGGAGAGTATGCAAAATAACCCTTTAAGTGTGTGGCAGAGAGAGCACTGATGTCTGGTGTGCTGCTGTTAACAGTGATTTATTTCAAACTGAGCTGCCATCATAACTGAAGCATGTTAATCTGCTCGTTGCCAGTCAAGCTGGGATGGTAGGTGTGCTTAGACAAAATGTTTGGGAGGAATCGTTGACTCATGGCAATCTTTAGTCATTCTCTGAAATGATACTATTAATGTGTATGGGCTCAGCAGAGTACTTGTTTCTCCATTCTATTATCTTGTTTTTACAGTCAGTAACATCTTCCTTGGCATAGGGGGAGGATAATAGATTCATGATTGAGCTATCTGTTTGATACTGAATTTCTCTAAATTACCAAAACCTGTCATTTTCTAGTGTTGCAGGATTTGCTGTTGAAGATTAAATCTGGTTTCCTTTTGATAGCAATGGCAGGTTTTGGGTGCTTCAGATGAAGATTTAAGAATGGTCTGTAGGTGGTCTACCCTACACGTGAGATTATTTTGATCTCCTCTTACATGACAAGAAAAGGCAATGGCAATCTTAAAGCCGGCATCCACTCTGCTTTCAACATTGTGAGGTTACTTAGAGCCAAGGAGAACATAATCCCATTGCCAGGTAATACAGGGATCTACAAAACATCCAAATATCTTTTCATGGAAACACACATGGAGAATGCCTATGACACCTGTAGGGCTCTAAATCCAAGTTAAACAGCTCCATATGAGAATCAAGCTATAGGTAATGTTACTGTATTTAATATTATTTACAATGGCACTATCAATAACTTACTGAGGGGATGGTTGTGGCTGCTCTCAGTTGTATGAGGAAGCACACAAAACTATTTGTTCTGGAATCATAATGGGAGAAAACATATCCTAAATTCCAGTGTTTTGTAAGGAGGAAATTCCACATGGCACTACAGTCTGCTCTAAGTTTTTGGGGCATCTCTTTAATCAAGACATTTCCAGGGGATGTTTCCAGCATGCAGCAGCTCAGGCATTTTGTTTTAGCAGTAAATGGACACCGGGGTACTGCTGCCTGTTGTCCCAAGTGTTATCCCAATACGATTCACATCATAAAGTGAGAGATGCCTCTGAAATGAAAGCCCAGTGTGTTTTTGATTGCTCTAAGTTTTTGCATATGATTTTTTCTTTGAATTCACCTTGTGACTACAACCCCATTGCGTAAGTCTCCCGATAAATGTATATTAACAAAACATTTCCAGTACCAATGGATTTGCAGCCCAGAATGGGATGCACCACTTAGATATAGTGAAGAACAAGTGACCACTCTGTTAAGCAAGGGTCTTTATATAGCACTTGACCTCTTCTGGGATTTCTTCAGGAATTATGGTGAGAAAATATTTAAATATTTAGGGGGAAAGATGGTATCTTTCATCATTTTTACAGAAGCAGGAGGCTGGCAAAGTGGTGAAGCTTTAGTGCCACAAATTCAAGATAGAAAACAAAGGCCTTTTTCCAGATTTGAACTGAGAGTTGTCCAAAACCACTCCAAGAGCAAATGTACTCCTGATCATTCAGCTTCTATATTTTAGCCAGCTATATTCAGAAACTCTTAACAAACATCCTGGTGGACCATTTTTTCTGTTTTCATAGATCGTTGACTTTTTTTAACTTCAGTAGCATTGCATTATTTACACTTTAAAATGTCTACCAGAGTAAAAAGCTTGTGTGACGGAATACGTGCTGTACTTACTAAGTTCCAGGACAAACAGTGGCACCTGTAGTTGAAGGGCATAACCAGATTTAAAAATAATATTGGCTAATTCAAGATATGGGCAAGAAAAACAAAGAAAAGAACAGAAGATGCAATTCACTAGGGGCAAGTGGAAGGTACTGCATGTAAGCAGAAATAATCAGTTACACCGGCACGTGATGGGGAACAGCTGCTTAAATAGCAGTTCTGCAAGAAATGATCTGGGGGGTACTGAAATTGAGCCAACAATGTCATGTTGTAGCAGGGAAAACAAACATTGTAGTGCATAAGCAGAAAGGTATTCTTGCAGAATAATCTTTTCCACTCTGTTTGATACTGGGAAGGTCATAGATGGGCGCAGCAAGGGACAGAGACTCTCTGGGGGATGGGTACAGGGGACAATCCCTTTGTGGGGCTATGCGGCCCCATCCCAGGTCATCAGGCACTTCTGTGGGTACAGAGATGTGCTGAGGTTGAGACATCAGCCCGTGGACCTGAGGACTGGCATCTTATGGCCCTGCTGGGGAAGGGAGTGATGTCCTTGAGACGGGCTGGGGTAGGGTCCTGGGCCATGGGCAGAGGTTAGGGAGGCCCTGGGAGAAGTGCATCAGAGCCAGTACAGAACTGATGATGGCTTTGGGGGATGCGTACCTGTTTTGGGACACATATATCAAGAAACACTGGATCTTCCAGAAACAGGTATGAGAGACATTGATCTGAGATGTAGGGAATGTAACCAGCAGGAAAGTTTGAAAGAAACACTTGTTTGGCTGCGTTAAGGTGCTGCCTTCAAATGTCATCTCCTAAAAAAATATTAAAGAACGGTATTATAAGAATAGTAAAGAAGCAAAGCAACACAAAGCAAGTATTAATGTTTTATAACTGTAGAAGATATTGCTGTTTAGGTATTTCTATCTTACTGATGCATATTTCACTAAAGAAAGGAAGCATTCAAACTGCATTAGTGATTTTCTGAAGTGCGGTGGATGTTACTTAGATGTGATGACACTTGTCATCACCATATGTAAACTTTATTTATAATGTATTCTTGACTCATTTTCACATTTGCATTTCAAAACTTCATTTATTCTGTGTTAATTTAAATTGTACATATAGCACATAGGGGGGGACAAGCTAATTTCCTTTTAAAGAAACATCAGCTTCTAGCAGCTCAATTTTAACAATTTTTGCAGAACAGGGAAGAATTATTTTTTTATCCTTGATGGGCTCTCAGGAGTTGAAATGTAGCTATTCATCTTTCTTTATTTCAACAGCTCAGAGTCATAAGTGGTGTACATTTGCTCTCATAATGCTCTGTATTTTTGCAGACCTCAGTATGAAGTGAACATACAAGGCCACATTCTCATCTCACTCTCTTGACTCAGCAAAGAGAGAAGCTGGCAGAAGTTCAACCACTTCCCTCCAGTTCTGCTTGGCATAAGGCCAGACCCAACATAGACACCCATCCTTGCATGGAAGGAGTCTCATACCCAGCAGGCAGGATTCAGCCTTCAGGGTGCAGTTTGTGTGTCAATGTATTTTGTTTCTTGCTGTAGCTTAGAGCAGAAAGAATGACCATTGAGCCGGCCCTCTTTTCACTGCCTCTCATTTTCTGTAGTGGCTCCTCAGGAATGGCAGAACAAAGGCTGCTCAATGGCAGTGCTGAATGCTTTTGCTCTTGTGAACTCACTTGTTCCCAAGTGAGCTCCACTGACACCGGTTCTGGTCTCCTCAGCAAAGAAAAGCTCGCTGTACTCTCCCGGGAAGCACTATTTTCACCCACAGAGTCAATATATTCCACCTTATCAGCTTGTCTCCCAATTTATTTTTATATAGCCATGGGGTATCATTGCTATGCTGAACTCCAGGTGCCTGAAACCACCAACTCCTGACACTGATATCCTTGAATGATTAATGCCATTACTGTCACTCTGTGCTCTGAAACTCATTTGCTTGGACACTGTGGAATGGGTCTCCCATGCAGGCAGTGCCCATAACCAGTGAAAAGGACTCTTCAAAGATAGAAGAGCTTTTACTGCCCCTTTGCAAAGTAAGAAGCAAAGTCAATTTTCCCTCATATTCTTAACTGTGACATCAGGGAATGCTTGTGACTTGAGCATCTGTGTCTCAGCCTGGCTCCTCGCTGTGCCCTGACTCAGAACACTCAGGGCATGACCCACTGGGGTAAATCTTAATCTAGGAGAGAACTTCTATTTTGCCTCCTGCTTTTTAATTTGGAATGGCATTTCCCACAGAAGTGTACTAAGGAGGTGCATTTACATTTAACTTCTAATTCACCCCAGGATTGTGTAGTACGTGTTACCTTCTTTTCATGTCTTTTTCAGTAGCCAATGGTGTGGTGGGGCCAAAGAACACAGGGAAATTCTCACTCCAAGGGTCTCCTGAGTCATGCACTGATTCTTGTTTGAGTCCTGAAAGGGAGAGAAAGAGAATGGCAGTGACAGCACCTAGGAAGATGGAGGCTCTGCCAGATTGGGAACATCTTTGCCCCCTGGGAGAAGCCAGTGCTAAGAGCTTCACAAGAGAAGGAAGTCAGCCATATGTACTTGGGCCACACTACAAGAAGTGAAGAAAAAAGCCCAAAGGAAAACTCTAGATTCATCTGTCCTTTTTCTAGGAGAGGAATTTGAGGAAGGTGTGGTTCAAACCACTGAAAGAGGCAGATCATAAGTGAGGAAATATCAGAAAAGTATGACAAGTATTGCCCAAGACAGGAACTGGAGATAACACAAAAAACCAGTGCCAGTCATGTTTGACTAAAGATTATTTTCCCCATAAAACTCTACCAAGAAAAGGTTTATTGACATTTCTTGTCAAAATGAGAAATTGTTTCAAAGATATTCCTAGCAGGGATCTAGTGGCCGAGTTACTCCTCTGAAATAAGGGAAATCAATCTCCTAATTTGTATTCTATCTGATGCAGAGTGGGATTTGAAGCTACGTCTTCAGGTGTATTGTGGGCCCCTCATCACACAGGTGCTGGAAAAATCTTTGTCTGAGCCACTAAGTGTGGAACCATTTATACAAACCAGTTATACAAATATCTGCTCTAAGAATAGCATGAAACAGACCCACACAGAGCGATCCAGTCTTTCCCAAATACGGGTGACTGTGTCACGCTGAAGTAGTGAGTACCAGGAGCTGCAGGTGAATACCTCAGTGTCATTCACTCTGGCCCTTAGAATGCAGGCTTCATTCACCTACGCTCTTGATTCATGTCATACAGATAGTAAGGACTATCAAGATGATTTTGGTAATGCCTTACTGGAAACAACTTCCCTCTCTGAGTACTTTGGACATAGGAAAACCTGCTGTGCACCCTCACGAATTTTCCATTTATGTCAGAGAAGCTGCCTCAGAAAAACAGAATGACCTTTATGTTTCTTCCCCCCTAAAAGTACAGTGCAGCCAGAGGAATGCTGGATGGGCTGGAGACAGAAGAATTTATAATGGTTCGTGCCATTAAGCTTGATAAAAACAACAGGGATTATATATGCCTGCAGTGTCTTTCCGAAAATATAGCTTTGACATCAGAAGTGTTTGCTGTCCCCACAACAATTGGAAAGGCTTGAGCTGTACTGTATTAGGCCTTTGATTTCACTGCAATGACAAGGGTGAAATAAATGCATAATTCTAATGCACAGTAATAATAGCTTTAGTTGGATGAGCAGTAAATATGTAGAACGAGCCAGTAGGTGGATTCAGCAGAGCTGTGGAATCCTAAAAACACCAGAGGCAGATTTTCAAGTCAGCAGATTAGAAAAAAGAAAATATCATTATCTATGCCACAGTTACATTCTCATATTTATTTGAGGAGGGCTGTTTCTCAGGATCAGAGCTGCCAAGGCAGAGGAAACACTCAAGAGGCCCTTTGGCTAAATGAGACCTGAACCTACATAGTTCCTCCAGAGCTTGATGGGTTGCAGGTAAAAGCTACACTTAAGTACTGCTAAGTGGACTGTGAGGATTAACTGAATGTCCAGGGAGAATACAGTGAATTTCTTGCATTTCTGCCTCATACTTTTAAGGAAGAAAAGGGTGATGTTTCTCTATTCAGAGAAATGAGACTGCCAACAGGGAAAGAGACCCCTCTGCATCAAGAGGAGCAATTAGAGAAGGTTGTTGGCTCTCATAAAGGCCTGGGAACACAGAAGACAGGAGGAAGAGTTTGGGTGAAGAAGTGCTGCACAAAGAAGGCAGCAGCAAGAGGATATTCTTGTTTGAATGCTTCATGACATATAGCTAGGATAAATTTGTTCTCAGGAATGATTTCTTGCTTTTCTCTCTCCTGGGATCTGTCAGAGCTCCTTGGAGCTGTGTTGGGAAATGGGCTGTTGGGTCAGAAACATCCTTTACTTGACTCCGTCTCTTTCCAGGTGTCTTGCTGATGGCCGCTTATGTGTGGTGACATGCCGGCATGTCACCCACCATGGTGGAAACATCATCAGACTCCCTATGCACAGCTTCCAACTCGCTTTGCAAGGCTGGAGCAAACCGAGGAATTGAACTCTATGATGCTTGTAGGCTCCTTCCAAATCAGGATATTCTCTGATCTCTGCCATCTACCCCAATCAGGCTGCCTAGTGGGCAGAGGAACCCAGACAAAGCAAGGACCAGTCCAGCCACCACAAAGTTCCCTACTGCATAGGATTAAGGATACCATGATTAAGGATACCATGAATTTTAAGTGGCAGAAACACTAACTCAGCCCAAACTATCCAAATATTTCCCTTCAGCTGCTTATTGAAAGTTTTTCTTCTTTACTCATAATGACGTGCAGCCTGAGCTCACAGGGATGAGCCCTGTTATCAGTCTCCTTGCCTAAACTGGGAAACACAGTCCTACAAGCACATCTAAGGCTGAACCTCAGCCTGGCAGAGAGATGGGATGAATATGTCTCCAAGCTTATACCACTTTGGCATCAGGTCTTGCAGTGCCTTTAACCGGTCTGTTTTGACTGAGATCTAGAAACACTTCTGACTCAGCTGCAATGAAAAAATCATCCATTCTCTTTATTTCCTCTCTTTGAATGAATTTCTGTTTCCAGTTGCCAAATACAAACCCAATCCCACATGCATCCTCCTGAAGACAATGAAACTTTGCAGATATTGTTCTACATGCCAGATTTTCAAGTCAGAGATAAGACTGAAGGGAAAGTTTTGTTACTGAGTAACCTTCTTCTCTCTGCTTATACATGATTGACTACTTGTTCCATTTTGCCCATTTTTAATGACTCAAATGAAGCACTGCCTACATAGGCAGGTTTCTCTCTAGCTAATGGACATTACCACTGGTCAATTTCTTAGAGGCCAATCTACAGGTATTTTTGCTCTGTGTCAGTCTATACCTTCTGTTTCTCTTCCCCCATATAAATTAACTCTTACTCTATCTGCAGAAGAAAATAACACATATTCCAACAGCTGTGTATGTCAAGAACAGCTTAACTTTCCATTTCCCCTCCTGCCAGGTAGTCTTCTAAAGCCTTTCCTTCTTTTCCATACTGGAATATTTAAGTTAACCTTGACATGCTGTTGTGTTACGGAAAAGTTTTTTCTCCTCTCATGCAAACAGCAGAACAGGACATCAGCACTGAGTAGTTGTAAAGATATGCTAGCTCACAGCTGCTAAATCATTTTTTTCCTTCAGTTATATTGTTCCTGGCTTTCTGTAGTCTCAGAAAGATTGAGTATTTTCTGTTGAGGGACCTGGGAGTCATCCTTATGCAGACAGTGCCATCTCTAATAGGACAGAACCCCACAGGGTCTTGACAAGATAGACAGAGCTGGGCACTGATAAACAGGGTTTGCTTGCAGTCCAAGATGTGGCAAATGATGAACCAGAACCCGGATCCCTGGAAGGGTTTCAGGTGTGAGCAGAAGATGATGGAGCAAGGGATGGGACTGGAGACTGGGCTCCAAAAAGATTGGGCCAAAACCAAGATTGGGCTCCTAAATTCATCCAGTATAGAGCCCTAAAGCCAGGTCTAGGGACAAGTGCAGCATACATCTGGGGGGTTGTATCCATCCAGGACAGAAGTTACCTATAGTGTAGGTTAAAGGTCCGTCCAGGAATCAGATCCAGAGTCTGGTGCCCCTATGACAGAGCACGAGCAGGGACTGAAGCTCCAGCACTGAGCTGAAAACCTGGGCCCATGGGCAGAGAACACAGGTGGAGTCTCCAATTGATGCTGGTCAGTGACATTTACACCTAATAGTGCTCCCAGGGCTCTGGCACTGAGCCACTCAGGGTGACAACTGATTGAAGGTTATGGCACCCAAACCTCCTAATCCATGTTCACATGTGATAGTTGAGCTCCATTAGACCTGTTAAGCACCAAAAGCTTAAAAAATCTACCTGGACACAGGCCATGGGTTATTGGCCACCCACAGACATATCTGAGACATCCACCTGAAGCTGGCTGGAGACCAGGTGAACATCCCTGAAGCACTGGAGGCCAAGTGGGAGTCCCTAGGAAAATTCAGCTGGCCCCAGGCAACCCTGTCAGACAGTCACGTTGTCAATGGCTGTCGCAGAGGTAGAGAGATGGACACTTTATAGCATCCAACTCAGGGGAATATTGCCACTAAGTTCATTTTAGATACCATGGAGAACCTGTCTGAAAAACTCAACATGGAGATGAGAACTTTCCAGGATGATACGATAATCTTATCTTTTTTTTTGTTGTTTGTTTGTCATGCTCAGCTCTGGAAGACCCTATCTCATAATGATTTTTTCAGGTAATTCATGTTTTTCCTTTTACCTCTTCTTTCACTGCATGGAAGAACCAACTCCTGAACTCAGGGAAGGACAGTGATTTCATAGGAACATGGACAGTGGGTGGGAAAGAAAACAATGTTTATCCTGAAAAATATTTGATCCAATCTTCATTTCTTGTCAGTTATGTGCTCCAGCCTCCTGCTTGTTTCTGTGCTATAGTCCTAATCCTCATTTTCAGAAACTGCTGTGTTACATTGGCAGTACCTTCTTGACTATGGAAACCAGGATGCTGACAGATAAACTTGTCCAGAAAGGAGAGCAGTGCACTTAAACTATAATCATCATGAGTCACTACAGCAGCTCTTTAGAACCAAGGGAAGTGTTTTGATTTGTGCTCCATTTTCAGCAAAAAAGCCAGAACATTCTGCAGAAATCAGGCATAATTTCCTCAGTAGCCCAAATTTGCTTCTACTAACTTGTTTTGATGTAAATTTCTCATCTAGCACTTGGAATAATCTTGTTTAAGACATGATTCTTTGAAAATTTTATCAGGAAAAGTAAAATGGAATTTATAATCCAGTCTAATCCATGGTAGTACAGTTATGCCAAAGTTAAACACTTCAAATAAATGCAAAGCTGTCAATTGGTCTTCCCTTGATGAAAGTTTTTGTAGACCCCAACTAGTTTTGGGTTCTCTTTGTTAAAGCTCATTTGAGACAGAGGGACAAAGAACAGTCTTGTTAAGAACTGTAAAGTATGCCATAAGATGTTCTATTGAGGAGACAACTGTATTAATGAAGCCTCTAATTTTAAAATCTCTTCCTGATAAACCTTGAAAGATGACCATGAATAAAAAAAAAAAAGGTTTCTGCAATAATATGTTGAAAGTAGGTAATGTAAGTGGAGCAAGACTGGAAAATGTAAAAAAACCCCCAGTTTTAAACAATTTAGAGCACTGGAGAAAGGGTAAAAATTGATCAAAGACTGTGGGAGTTGCTTTTGATGAAGCTCTTCCCCCATCTCATCACGTCTGATGCCACATGCTCCGTGCACATAGGTGCATACAAGCAAACTGCATTTGCACTGGACAACTGTAGTGGGTTGACCTGGTGGGATGCCAGGCACCCACCAAAACCTCTCTCTCATTCCCCTCTGCAGCTGGACAGGGGAGAGAAAATATAACAAAGGGTTCGTGAGTTCCGATAAGGACCAGGAGAGATCACTCACCAAATACCATCATGGGCAAAAGAGATGCGAAATTAGAGCTATTAATTGAACTTATTGCTGAGAAAATCAGAGCAGGATAATGAAAAATAAAATAAAACCTTCAAAACACCCTTCCCTCACCCCTCCCTCCTTCCCAGCTCTACCTCCTTCCCCAGCGGTGCAAGGAGACAGGGAATGGGGGTTATGGTCAGTTTATCACAGGTTGTTTCTCCCCTGATCAGGGAGAGGAGTTGTTCCCCTGCTGCACTGTGGGTCCCTCCCACAGAAGACAGCTCTCCATGAACTTCTCCCACGTGGCTCCATCTCACAAGTAGCATCTCCCTGCGACCTGCTGCAACATGCGTCCATCCCACGGGCAAGAGTCCCCCTCAAACTCCTGCAGTGTGGGTCACTCTTGCTCCAGCCTGGGCTCCTCTCTCCCCGAGACTCCATGGGGTTATAGTTTCCTCTCAGGCATCCATCTGCTCTGGTGTGGATCTCCTCCATGGGCTGTAGGTGGATCTCTGCATCCCTGTGGATCTCTGCATCCCCATGGATCTCTGCATCCCCATGGATCTCCATGGGCTGCAGGGGCACAGCTGCCTTACTATGGGCTGCACCAGGGGCTACAGAGGAATCCCAGCTCCGGCACCTGAAGCACCTCCTGCCCCTCCTTCCTCACCAACATTGGTGTCTGCAGGGCTGTTTCTCTCCCATGTTCTCACCCCACTCTGGCCACAATTACAACTGCACAGTAACTTTTTGTTTTTCTTCTTCAATGTTATCACAGAGGTGTTACCACCCTTTCTATTTGTCCCAGCCTTGACCAACATCATGTCCATCTTTGGAGCTGCCAGGGATTGGCTCTGCTAAACATGGAAGAAGCTTCTGGAAGCTTCTCACAGAAGCCACCCCTACCCACTACCAAAATTTGGCCGTGCAAACCCCATAAAACAATCTGTAAGCTGTACACTGGCATAGTCAACAAGGTTTCACCCAAATGTCTGCAAAAGGACAGGGAAAACCCTTTGTAACTTCTGCATTGAACACCTAATAAGATATAGAAACAGCTGTAGTCCAGGTTTTAGATCATTAGTTTTAATGGTCTGTTCCGTTAAGATCCTGAAGGATAAAAGTAAGCCTAGAAGAACCTTAGATACTTATCTAGGAAATGCAAGGCACAGCAGACTAATTGGACTGAAACAGGTGCATGGCAGGACAGAGCTGCTTTGATGTGAGATAACCCCTTCCCATCATGGATCACCTCCTACCGTTCACAGTCACCCCTCCAAACTGCTTGCACCAGATCTGCCTCCTGCACAGCCAATATCTGCAGCAAAGCACAAAACCTGGGAACTGTTAGCATGGAAATGAGCTAATTTGGGAGTGGGGAGTTAGTGCCTTTTTATTATTTCTTCTGCCTTCACTCTTATCTATTTGTGGCAGAATTGGTGGATTTTTTCACGCATTCTTCTTAGAAAAGGACAGTAAAGATTATTAGGTTTGTACATGTCAGTTTCTCTTTTTTCAGGATTTCTATTCTTAACCTCTTCAATTGTAGAATGCCAAAATTGTCAGGCTCCTACTCACCTTTTACCAGTCAGAAGCATATGTCAGGTTGTTTTGTATCATTAGTGTCTTAAAGCAGTCTGGAAGTTGGAAACATTGCAATAGAAGTTGTGACTTTTCTCTCAGAGGAGCTTAAAGGGAGTGCTAATGTGTTTGAACCAGATTTAATTCCTCCCAGTTGCACTGCTATCTGAGGCTGTAAAAGCCAGTGAACAGATAACTCACAGAATCATACACTATCCTGAGCTGGAAGGACCCACAAAGATCATCGAGCCCAGCTCCTGGCCCTGCACCCGACATCCTGAGAATCACACCATGTGTGTACCTGAGAGCATTGTCCAAATGCTGCTTGAACTCTGTCAGGGCTGCTGCTGTGACCCCTTCTCTGGAGAGCTTGTCCCAGGGCCCAAACACCCTCTGGCTGAAAACCCTTTTTCTGGTGTCCAACCTAAACCTCCCCTGACACAGCTTCAGGCCATTTTCTTGGGTTCTGTCACTGGTCACCACAGAAAAGTGATCAGTGCCTGCCCCTCATCGTCCCCTCATGAGGATGTTGTAACTGCGGTGAGGTCTCCCCTCACTCTGTTCTTCAGGCTGAACAATCGAAGTGACCTCAGCTGCAACTCCTGTGGCTTCCCCTCCAGACCCTTCACCATCTTTGCAGCCCTTCTTTGAATGATCTCTAATAGCTTTATATCTTTCTTATATTGTGAGTTAGGCTTGTCCCTGAGAAAATTTCCTCCTGCTTCCTTAGGGGGAACGAACCTCCCTGCTTGCAATCCTTCAGATGACTTCTAGCTGTTTTGAAGACAAAAATTCTTCCACATGGCACTCTAATTGCACAATAAAAATGATCTAATTGGAAATAATTACTTTGTTTTCGAAGTACCATAATTATTTCAGCCCAGAGCCAGCTTTTGGAATAGTGTTTTGTGAAAGAGTTCACAGATGATGGAGCTGTCTGGTTAATTTTTAACTATTGTCTATATCCTTCAATTTACCTACTTGGTATTGTTTATATAGCTACAAGGAACAAAGACAAAGGGCTGTTGGTAAAAGCAGTCAGAAATGAAATGAGGGCAGATAAAAAATATCTTCAAAGAATATATCAGAAGGCCTTGAAAGAACAAAGAAGGCTTAGGGGAAGTGCCTATTTATCTGTCTGCAGCCAAGTACACAGACATGTTGGGTTTTTTTACAATTTGTGGGTCTAAGATCAAAAACTAAAAGAACACTTACAAACCATTTCTATGGACAGTTTGAGGGGAAGCTGGAGCTGGCGTAGGGGAGTAAGTGAGGCAGCAAAAGAGCTATTTAAAGGAGATATTTCAGGAGTGAACCCAAGAGAAGCAAAGGGGGATGAGGAAGCTTCAGGCAATGAACCTGGCTCTTTGAGTCAACCAGGATCATCTAAAACTTATGAGGAGATTGTGAACTTTAGTTAGACTTGATGATGCTTTGCTCTTGGGCTAACTCTCTCCTCTAGCAGCTGTTTGAGTAAATAAGCAATCCTTCATTTTGACAAAGCCCCCTTTCCTCAGCAGCTGGTGAAAAGCTTCCTGGAGGAGTCTCTTGGAGGTGGAAATGTGGCCGAGAGAGCGAGACCAAGTTACAAAGCAGCTGGACCTTGACAGAAATGAGAAGAAGAGTGCTGACTGCCTGAAAGAGGTGTTTAAAAGGGACTTAAGGGGTGTCATGCAGAGTATGGTTTATACCATGATGTAGATTTTTATTTTGGGATAGCTTTGGTGTAAGAGCTATTCCAAAAATATGTCTTTTAGAGCCAGACATAAGATAGTCTAAAGCAAGCAATTCTGCTGCTGAAATGCATACTCACACAGCCTTTGGGATTACTTTAATGATCCAGGTGTGACTTCACATCAGCAGCTGTACTGATGTAACTTTCACCTGTAGATTGGTTTGTGGTGATGTCTCTACATTTCTGCTGTCACTCAGTACATCCAAGCCATGCTTTAATACCCCTTCAGAGGCATGATCTCATGGATTCAATTATCCTGGTGTGATGTGAATTGCTAAGGTCATTCTGTTGTTAATTAATTTGTCATACCACATTAAAACAGTCTCCCTAAAGTTCTCTGCATTACAGATTAACGTGAGCTTCTCCACAGACCTAGCAGTTTGAAGTGTCTCACCAGCAATCTAAATGACACTGACGTGCTGTGTTGATGGTTATTCTCTGTATTGCAGGAGGGAAAGATTTTAATAACATTTCAGCTGTGTTTGGATGTCTGTTGGAAATGCTCTTCCTGAAATACCAAATGAAATCTATGTGCCATAAAGAGACTAAGTAGAAAAGTGAAGATCATTTGGCTATGTTTGAAGAGCTCATGTGAGCCCATAGTGTTAGACAGATGATGAGAAACAATGAAATGATTGTTTTTTAGAAACATGGATGATGAGATTCTGGGAAGACACCTGTAGGGAACCTCTAAGTTCTCGACCCCACTAAGCAACTGACCGTATTGTTTTTAATAATCTTCAAATGTAAACTTGGGCAAGTTTATTCACAAACATTGTTGCAATTTCCATGGGCAACTAATCATTGCTATTATCATCATGCCCAGCTGCAGCTGCCTGCAGCTAAAAATGGAATGCTGAATTTTTTTTTTCCTCTGTAGTGTGTTTTGTTAATTAAGATTCTGATAATTGGAGCATTATTTTGAGAGTGAGAAGTATGAAAGCTTTGCAAAGCTCACCTTTTGATCAAGCTTTGCATCTGAAAAAATTGGCTCAGAGCCTACTGAGAGGCAGGATTATTCCTTGAATCCTCCACTGCTCTCATTCTTGTTTTGACATTTCACTTAGGATCCCAGAGTGCTGATACAAATGGCTGTTTCCATTATCAAGCAGTGCTTCAAGCCTTTTCTCTGCACTCCATTTATCTAATTTCTCTAATCAGCGCCTTCTCATGAACCCCACTTGTCTTCCTGATCATTGGAAACCCCTTGTTCTTCAGTTAGGATATAAGGGACATAAGAACATAAAAAACCAAAAATCATCATGAGTGTAGTTAAACACTGGAAGAAAGGTTCATGGAGATGGTGGAAGCTCCAGCCTTGGGGATGTTCAGACCTTGACTGAATGCTAAAACCAGTTCTGAGCTGCCTCACCAAAATTGGAAGCTAGCTTTGATTTGAGAAGAGTGGCACTAGATATTTCCAGGAGTCCTTTCTGACCTAAGGTTTTCTATGATTGTGTTCTTATCCTAGGGCACTTTTTCCATTTAGTGCTGAAATGGAGAAAGGGTCATTCAATCATTTTATTGGAACCCCTGTAGAATTTTGACTATGGAAGCTAGGAAGTTCTGAGCTGAGTTCAAGAAGAAATTCAGGCCTCAAACAGCTTTGTACATTTAGATGTTGTCTCTTGAAACCTACGTCCCTGTACATGTATACAAAATTTTTCTAAAACAAGTGGAAGATATTGCCAAACCAGATGGGGACATGTCTCAAACCCATATCTCCAAGAAGTGAAGGCAGCTCCTGAGCACGGACTCAGCTGCTGCTGCATCAGCACAGCAAAACTTCAACTTCATGTCTCCGGGAAAGGAAAAGAATTTTCCTTTCCTCAGGAGACACCAAAGGCCAGTGCTGTGTGAAGTTTTGCTCACATACTCTTGCAGCAACAGTGAGGTACTCAGTTGACTCAGACAAAATTGACAGATAAATAAAAAGGATATTTCTGTCTAAAAGTGCATGTTCCCAGGCACAGAAGCTGTTATATTCCCTAGCATCTTTGGAAATGCCTAAGCATGTTTTACATGACAGTAAAATAGTGATGGAATTTATGGTTATGAAGTCCCTAAGCCCGTGGAACAAAGCCTGCGGGTTCCTGAACTCTACAGACACCTTTCCAAGCAGCAAAAGCCACAACCCAACTGGGACCCTCGGAAGAGGAGGTTTCTCCAGCTTTGTTTCCTAGTGAACTGACTGTGGTGCCCATCATGGTCCTCTTTGGCTCCTTTTATATACAATCTGAATGATTAGAGAGTTTGGCACAGAACCAGGGAGGTTCAGACTGCATTTTCTCCTCCACCTTAAAGGTTTTGAAGTTATTTGCCAGTCAGTCTTGCAGTCTTTCCATCCTCCCAAAGAGGGACCTCTGGTCATAGAAAAAAACAAACAGATGAAGACATAACTGTGGTGTTGTGGTTACAGCACAGAACTGGAGAGAGGAAAAAATTTGGTTCTGTTCCTAATTATCACAAACTGCTTTAATGTTGTATAACTTTTCTGTGGTAGCAATTGTCAGGCAAAATACAGGAAACTCTTACTGCAGTAGTAAGAATACTATGTAATTCAGAATGCAAATCAACACGTGATTATATTTTGCTTGGTTTGTAGGCTGCTTGAAAGACATAAATTAAAAGCTATGTGAAGCCTAGAGATGAGACATTAAGGTTCAGTTTCAGTTCTTTCCAAGATTTTTATTAAGAAATGACTTGGAATAAATGAAGATCAGACAAATTAATTTACATATGAAATGAGGTCTGCTTGGAATGCTCTGATATTTGAGCTGCTGCTGAGATAGTTCTTTACAAAAACAACAAAAAAGAAAGATTTACAGAAAAAAGTAGTATATTTTTATTATTTCAAGTGATACTCTTGAAAAAAATAAACAAGTTCTACAGAAAAACAAAACCTTCTGCAGAACTGTTGACATTTATGGCTACAAGAACACTGTTCAAAATACAAAGATAACAACAAATTTTTAATTGTAATTGCCTGAAAAGGTCAACCGATAATTTTGGGGAAAAATAAGTGAAAGAACTACAAAACTGGCTGTATTTGTCAATGTGAAAAAAGGAATTTCAGTATTTTTTTTCTCTTAAATGTCAGAGAAACTTGTGTTGTTTCAGAAATTAGAGGAGACTTCCTGTGTTTGTTTGGTTTTGAGTGATGATGCTAGTGAATGTTACTGAATAAACTTGAAAGAAAGCACAAACATATCCAGCAATCTGAGTATGAGATAGAGCTCCTGGAGGCAATGTGGGGAAAGAGATGGGATCTACATATCTGAGTAACAGAGCAGGAAGCTGCTAACTTTCATCCTTATTTTACATGGGGTAATTGGGCAAGGAAAGCCATTATTTTCAAAAACAAACTATAATTTTGGATGTATATGTTTCAGTTTATTTGTAATTAAGATACAATTTTCAGAGTTAAAGATCTACCTTATGTGAGGGTTTGAGTGGTCTTGGTATTTGGTCTTCCATTTCTAAACTGTAGACCACCCACATTTGGCATCAGATATAAGTAAAAGAAACCCAACAGTTTTTAACATTTGACCCATTATTTTTCATAGAGTTCTTAAACAGCCCAAATGTTCACAGCTATATTTCCACTGAGCTCGTTAGCAGTACTCACTTTGACTTACATCCATAGATTGACTTTCATGTGGCAAGGAGATGTGGTAGAATTTTATTTGTATATTTATAGTAATTCAGAAAAAAAGATTTCTTTCTCTAAATGTGTTCAGTGGTGATGGATTGGTAATCCTATTCCCTGAAGAATAGTCCAGAGCATTCTTTATAATTTTCCTTTCTAATTTAGACATTCTATTAAGCATCAAGATCTGTTTTCTAGTGCAGACTTTCATTTGATTAAAATCAAGCAATTCTCTAAGTCAGGTTTGTCTGTTTGAGAGCTATTTCCTATGGCCATGCAAGCAGGTCTGTCAAACTGTAACCCTTCCTCTTCCCTGACATGTTTACTTTGGCAAGGTCACAAAGAGAGACGTAAATTGTTTGGTTTAAGTAAAAACAATCAGAACATTTAAATCACAAGCAGATCATAACCTGGTGACATGGCAATGGAAATCTCTCAAAGTGCTGCCCACATTTTTTAAATGAGATGCTGTTATTGCATTGATTTATCTGCAGTTAGAGTTTATCAAAAGAGAAGCTTGAAAATATCTGCATCTGGCATTGGTTAAGGGGTGTCTGGAAGCAGCTGGGGCTGATCCCAGCTCCAGTTACATCAACTCTAGTAAAATACCTGTGTCTAAAATTGTCCTTTAGTACTCTGGCTGACTGGCACAGAACAATCCGTGTCCATTCTGTTAACTTTGCTTGCTCTCTAAAGGATGACTGTGCACAGACTACTGAGAGTTTCTGCCTCTCTGCTAGGTCCTAGGGGAAGCTCTAGATGTCCCAGACGAAAATTATGCTGGCCCGAAGAATGCAGCGGTACATATAGTCTGGGTCTGGTAGTCTTGGTGTTCCCTCATCTTTATTAGGAAAGTAGCTACAGCCTGTGCATATTTCTTGCTGTGTCCAACAAACTCCACTTTCCTTGGCTCAGATTCATTACATCCAGTGGGAACTTAGCTGAATGACTTAATGTCAGGCAGGAGCTGAGAGGACTCCACGTTCCCTCAAGGACTCAGGTGGAATCCATCGTGTATAAGGTGGATAGACAACACTGCTTTCATGGAGATAGCTGTCTCTTTCCAGAATACATGGGAGATTTAGACTGACAGCTCCCTGATGTGGGCACCTCTTGCTTATGCCTGCAGTAAGCCAGGAAGAATCTGGGGCTTTCTGTTTCCATTCTTTCTCAAGGGAGTGTAAATGCATGAACTCAGTGAAGTTTGAACCTCAGGAAGTTGTGGTCCAGTATATTTTAAGTGCTCAAAAATAGTTCAAGTTCTTCTATCAGACTCAACTTTAAGACATACATTTTTAGTCTGATAGTAAGTCACAAAGCCTGACACCATCCAGACTGGAGGCAAGATCAATGTAGTCTCATACGGACTAAGAAAATTGAGTGTTCATAAAAATTGATGATTATTAAGTGGTGTTTACCATCAACATTGCATGAAATACATAAAAAGAAAGACAAGAAGATTAACATTTACATGACTGCATGACACACACTTTCTAGCAATTCTCCAGATTTGTATTATTACCCCCGACTTTAAGGTGGATAACGCAGTGGTTTAATGCAATTAGAAATGCTCAGCTATTTCTCTGCATGCCATCAGCAACAGAAAAGGGTTGAACACCTTCACTGGCCCATAAAGTTCAGGAATATCTTAAAGCCACAGACACATTCATACAAATAAGTTTTGTCCTGTGCTTCCAATGAACAAAAAGGAGCAGTACTATAACACCACAAAGTTGAGTCAAAGCCAGCAAGAACCCCTTGATTTTTGGTTTACTTTCCTTTGTTTTAGCCATAATTTTGGTTCTTCTAATTTAAGTGGCTTATGTATTTCAGGACCAAAAATAATGGGAGAAGAGACATCTGCCTCCTAGTCTGACAGTAAAATATTATTAATAGCAATACCAATACAATCACTGCTCACACTGGAGTCCACTGATTTATCTTCTAGATGGGTAAAGAGTGACAGGGCAAGGCTAAGTGCCTTTTCCAATGAGAAAACTGTCTGGTCTGTCAGACCTCACAGTTAGCTGCAGGGAGGGAAGAAGATTAAATCTCTTCAGCCCTCTACAGTGAGAGTGCCATTGGTTTAGAGAAGAGGGTTTGTGGGAGCAGAAATAAGTGATCCCTGACACTTTGCCTGGGAGGAAAGAAATGGAGAGTAGGAGTGGGGCAAGCACTGGCCTAACCTACTCCTGTTTTAGTGCTCTGTAGCTTCCCTGCATGGTGGATCATCCTTTTCTTATCCTTCTGCCTGGTCTTCAGGAGTCAGGAAACTGACAGTGGGAAAATACAAGACTAATTTAAGCAGCAAGGTATTTTAAAACTGAAGGAAAAATAACAGCATTGAGATTTTAATTCTTCTTCTGATCTTAGAAATATACAGCACTCTTCTATGTTCAGAAGGTCCCTTTTATTACAAAAAGAAAAGTAAAACATAATCCTAGGAATAAGGGCTTCAGGAAATACAAGGTATTTTGAGACTGAGAGTCAAAGACTGCAGTTGCTAATCTTGCACCCACATTGCAGATATGTTACCTACCCTGTATGAGGAGAAAGACAAAGGCTATGAATTTGTATCTCTCTCTGATTTGTGGAGGTTAAGACCCTGCTGCTTCTGCAATGAAATCTGGGGACAGAGTCTCTGTACCCATTAATCCTACTATTGAATTTAAAATCTTCCTGGATTTCAGGCCTCAGTTTTCTGCAGTGAGCAATCAAACAGAATATCCCTCTGCAAAGCCCCACTGACATGGCTCTGGATCTTTTGAACCTTCCAAACTGAGATTCTCCACTTACAGTATCCTTTTGCAATTTTCTGTGAGGCTTTTGGCAAATCTCATCCTCTAATAATAAGACAAGATGAAAACTCCAAGCAGTGACTCTGGTTATTGTGAAATTATCGGTACAAAGACAAGGTTTTATTCTTATACCACTGGCTAGAAGAGAAATTGCTGCTAGAGGGAATCCAGCACTACCTGTACTTTCCAAACACATTGTGGGTAGAGATCATTTCCATTTCATATCAATATCAAAGCCAGAATTGTCCTTCTTTTATCTCTTTAGAGGGTTCAGAAAAAAATAATTTCTTAGTCTCAAAGCCATCCTTTCTCTCTCTTCCACTCGGGATCTTCTTTGAGCAAGACCTTTTCTCATGCTTGAAAAAATTCTTCATTTCTCTGGCTGACACATTGCCTTAAACCTCCCTGACAGTCGCTTTGCATCTTGGTTTTTTATGCTATTTGCTTTCAGTACATGATTTGCTGCCAGAAGGACCAGGGTTCTCAGCCATCCACTACAATAACAAAACAATACCAGAGAAAACAAAGCAAAAACAAACTCACAATTTACAAATAGCTGAACTTCCTTTCCAGTTTCGTTCTGTGTCCCCATCTGCTAATTTAAGAGGAGAGACCTCTGAGAGAACAAGGAACCCTGCAGGGACAGCTGCTTCCACAGCCCTGACAACCTCAGGAGGTCACTAAAGGACACATCCCAAAATGTGAAGTGTCTATTGCAAAGAAATAATGAAGCATCTCATTTCTAGGGTCCTCACTCCTCCTGGGCCTGATCCTTTACTGCTGACTGCAGTGAAATAGGGGTCAGGTTGTCTGGCATCTACCCAGATGACCACTTAGCTCACTCAGAGCACACTCCACACAAAGGACTGAGGCAGCTGGGAGCTTTAGCCCAAGTGCATTTCCTTACCTGAAGTTGCACATTATGGTCAAAAACCAACCAACCAAAAAACACTAGAGAGCAGAAAGAATAAAATTTATAGCAATATGCAAGAGATTCCAACAGTATGCAAGAGATTCCATCCTTGATTCACTCATCAATAAATAATAATCATTAAAAAGATTGCCTGGATTTGGTTTTTTTTTTCATTTTCCTCCAGATAAAGGTTGATCTATTGTGTGTTGGAAAGCCACTGTCAACTGCCAATTATCAGATGCTATGAAAAATACTTAGACCCAGAAAGAACAATAGTTTAATTTTTGTTTTCATTGATTTTGCAAGTTAATGTTAGCTGGCAGAATTTAGGTTAAATTTACATATAATTAAATGATTTGCACTCAGGCCTGCTGCTTGGGGGCTTTTTTTGGTGGTTTTGTTTTAGGGTTTTTTTTCTTTTTTTTTCAAACAAGATACCCAGCTAAGCCCTTTTGCCTGTCTCTGAGGAGTAGGAATATGATTTTCACCTCCATCACACAGCCAAGCTGTTGATGGATGAGTTGATCTGACATAGCCCAGGAAAACTGAACACTTGGACCTCATAGCTTCACAAATGTACTAAATGATGCTTATTTAGATAGAGGCACCAGGTCACCTTTCAAGCAGAAGTGGAGGCTGGACAGCTGGACAGCCACTACAGCTTCTTAGCTGTGCTGGACCAGGTTTAGCTGGCTCCCCTCTTGCTGCTGCTAGGGGGCTGAGAAACTTCCATTTTTTAAAACCTTGTCTGCTCCATGAGCAACTTTACTCTTTCAGTAAATTACTGACATTCCTAGAAAGAGCCTCTGGGCAGAGACGACACCTCTGTGCCAGCAGAAGGCCACCTTCATCTGTCTTAAACTGTTCTACTCGAGGACAAATTCTGTTTTCAGAACATTTCATCGTTTTATTTCATTCTTGATTGCAAAGCATACTTACACGAGGCCAGATCTTAGTGTCTGGAGTGTTTATCCACTCCCTTGAAGGCCTAATTTCTTGTTAGTCACCTCCTAATTGATTGCTGTGGAATAGTGATTAGGAAGGCTCAGACAGAGGATAATGACTTCGGGTGGGATGTATGCTGGGAAGCCTGAGAAATATCAGGCATTCATGTAAATCACTCTCTTAATAAACAGGAGTTAGGTCAGGGCCAGCCTGGGGAAGGTGCGGTGTGGTGGGGTGAGGGACCTTTCATTGATCATTTGACCATGTGTGCTGAATGACAGCTCCAGGAGCAATTGGACTCTCAGTGACATCTGTGTGTGGACAACTGCTTTCAACATCTCTTTCTAACTGTTTTTAGGTTTGTTTTTTTTTTTTAACATTGCCTGTACCACAGGCTGTGTTTGCTTGTGGCCTTTGTCCAAGGCACAAAACAATGCCTTTCTCCCCATGGAATTCTGTGTTGAGTTACCAAGCCAGGAGGGGCGCAAAACTGCTGCTGACATCAGCACAGGCAGAGATGTCATTTCAGACAGCTCAAACTGTTTGTCCTCTGCAAACAGAGGAGCTCTAGGCAGGAGTGAAGGACCCTGTGGACATGGCAGGCATCGATGGTCACAGGAAGCTCTGCCCTGATGAGTTGTTCACCTTTCCTGCTGCACCCCCATGGCTGGGCTGGCAGCAGCGGGCAGGTGTCCTGAGGAGAGGGAGTTGGGTCCTGTCTGCACACAACTGTCAGCATCCCCACTCCCTGTACCTTTTGGAGGAGAAAAATCAGGAGTGGAAGGGGGAAGGTAATCCTGGGAACAAGTGCTGGGGGGACAGTGTTTTAATTTTTCTTTTTTTCTTACTAGTTGAATCTATTGCAAGTGACAATAAATTAAACTACTTTTCCTCAAGTCAAGTCTGTTCTGCTCATGATAGTAATCAGCAAGTGAATCTCCCTGTATATACCTCAAACCATGAGTCCTTCCAGTTTATTTTGTCCTGCTGAGGAAGGATGATGGAGCAGCTGGATGGGTATCCAAGGTCAACCCATCACAGTCACAGTCCCTGTCTTGCAACCTGAAGCTCACTGTAATTTGACACAAGAGACCTGTTCTCTGTGAGCCTTTGTTTAGCTCTTAGACAGCTATTATAAATTCATAGTGCAGGTGTTATTGTGTATAAACATAACCATGAGATTAAAAAAATATTTTATTAAAATAACTGCTAAAACAGGAAAAACAAACCAAAAAAGAACCTTGACAAGTGTGTGGCCTTTCTTCAGCTCGAGTGTCTCTGTGTCAATAAGCTTGTTCTCGTTTTGTAAAAGAATCTAATGCTTGAATAAAAGACAATCAAGATCTAAAAAGCCTGACTCATTGTCTGAGATCATCATCTTGCCTCCCCCTTACTCGTTGAAGACAAGTAACTTTCTCTGGTAGGTGACCCAGGCCACCTAAAGACTGAAGTATTATAGCAGGGATCAATGGCTTTTCTGAATTATATTTTTTTCTATCATTTCAGAAGAAAGTTAGACAAACTGAAAAAGGCTATTTAGCTTTAAGTAGGCTGAAGTTAGGTGTGATGTATCCTACCCTTAGCTCCTGCCATAACCGAGAAGGATAACAAGGCAGACATTTTGGCTGGGATAGAGGGCAATACTCACACCATCTGGCTATTTTAGATGCAGTGCAGGATGAGATGCTGCATGTACCACAGGTACCTACAAGGAGCACTTTCAAACCCAGGTTACCTGCCAGCTACATACAGGGATCCACAGAAATATGCCCATGGGTGTCAGCACTCCTGAAAGAAGTGACCTGCTGCAGTGCACAGGCCTGGACACTGCAAGTGGAGTCTTAAAGACGTCTGGAAGACTTGCAAAAATTATCCATTCAGGTAAGACACTAAATCTTACAGAAGGTAAAGGGGAAACTCATTTGGTTGCTTTAATAGCTCTCCCTTGACACCTCTTTATCTTCAGAGGTTTAGATACCACGGTAAATCTTGTCTGATAGGCTTACAACCACACAGGGAGTTGGGTGTGATAGTGCTTCAGCAGCAGCTAAAATTGGAGTACATCTTTGTTTTCTCAGCCATCTCTGAATTGCTGTTTGTCAATCCATTTAAATTTGAAGAATTTAAATTTGCAAACTGCCATTTGCCTTGTCCTGGCACTATTTTAGCAGTGCTAAAAGTTGACACCTCCACAGCAAATGGCAGCGTGAGCCTTGGTGGCCAAGGAGTCCAAGCAGACTGAAAGTGTGTCCATTTCCTGCACAGAGGAGAGAACAGTGGTATCAGTCTCCCAGGCTGAATGAGCAGATGCCCATTTACAGATGAGAAAATCCAGGATAAATGAGCACATATGTTGTGGCCAATAGCCCTTGCTTTGTTCCCAGCCTGCGAATGTGCCAAGCCTATCAACAGCACCATGGAGAAGTTAATTCATGGCTACAGACAGCAGATGCTGAGGCATCCTCCACTCCCTGAAGCCTGTTTACTTCTCAACCAAAGTAAAGCCTGTGCTGTGCAAAACCCGAGATTCCTGAGCCAGAAGGTCTCAGCAGGTATGGCTTAAGCAAAAGCTCCTGGTTCAGAGAGCACTTGGCTCCAGAGAATGCAGCATAGCTTCTTCTAAACTTTTTTCTTTTTTTTTATTTTTCTTTATCATAGGCATCATTTTAACACCTGCCTGCTCAGAATCAGAAAGTAGTTTGGTAGAATAATGAATATAGCTTCATGATAATCCATCAAGATAAACAGCAGTTCCTTTTTCAGAGGCAGAAGAGATTTGGAGTGAGAGCACAAGGGAAGACACAGTCACCTCCAGGATGAGCACACGCAGTCACCATGGGGGGCACAGGAGGGAGACACACATCCTAGCAGTGACCAGTTTAACTTGGTCTCTGTTTCTGAGTCTCGGGGGTGGGCAGAATGACCTTTTCATCTGGGCAAGATTGCTCTAGGTTCTTTGTGGCAGAGTGAAACTGGGACCTGCACTTTTTCCCTTCTCCACTAAGATTTGTACTTTCCCACAGATTCCTGCCTCCAGGTTCCTCCTCCACGAGGAAACTGCTGTGCTGTGGGATGCAGGTCAGTGCAGCACAAGGGATAACTGAGAGGAGCCTGTCCTCTGCCCACGCTGCCAAAAGCACATCCCAGCTGCCCTGGCTGAAGGCGTGTGGCTGTGTGTGCTGCCACCTCACCCTTGACAGCTTGTAGACACTTTCTATTTTTGGCCGTGTGCTCCAGCTGTTCCCCTTCAAGCTCCATTGCACCTTTAACCCAGCACTGAGCTAAAGGATAGAAAAGGATTATCAAGATCTGCCAGTCATAAAGGCTGCACTCTGATACCTGCAGTTGCTTTTACAAAGGAATATGTTAAGTGTTCAGTGACAATGCCTGTGCATCTCTTTTTGACAGCATTTTTCTTAATCCTTGTTTCTCCTCATTTTAAATAGTTTGGATTTGATATTTTCCCCTTTGTTCTTTCCCTTCTGTGTGCCAGCACTGAATTTACAGCTTCTGTTTGTGTCACCACGGTCTATTACCGTAGGAAAGTGGGACCTGAACACCGGCCTTTGCTCACATATAAGTGTATCTGACCCTTGTTTCATGAAATTCACCCACATTTGTTCTTAAAAAACATCAATCAATACCAATACATAACTAATTTGTGAATCATAAGAATGGCTGGGGTTGGAAGGGACCTTAAAGATCATCTAGTTCCAACCACCCCTGCTGTGGGCAGGGACACCTTTCACTAGACCTGGCTGCACTTCTCAGCTCCTTCCAACCTGACCTTGAACACTGCCGGGGATGGGGCATCCACAGCTTCTCTGTGCCAGGGCTTCACCCCCCTCACAGTAAAGAATTTCTTCCCAATATCCAATTGAAACCTACTCTCTTTCAGTTGGAAGCCGCTCCCCCTCGTCCTGTCACTACACCCTCCTGTAGATAGTCTCTGTCTATCTTTCTTGTAGGCTCCCTCCAGGTACTGAAAGGCTGCAGTTAGGTCACCCTGAAGATTACTCTTCTCGAAGCAGAACAACCCCAGTTCTCTCAGCCTGTCCTCATAGCAGAGGTGCTCCCTCTCTAATCATCTTTGTGGCCTCCTCTGAATTCACTCCTCATCCTCAGGTGGTATCTTCCCGGTGTCTGGTTACTGGACCTGTGTGAATTTTCTCAGATCCAGAGATCCAGGATTTCATTTGTTGTGCAGTTATTCATTTATTTATGAATCAAGGAAGAGCAGATGAGGACCATGTCCTACCCCCAGCTGGCAGAAGGCAGTTGAGTGCATCTGAAATCAACTCAATTAATTGATAAAATAACAGCTGAGGACCAAGCTGGGTGAACCTCTGTGAGTGCTCACTGGAACAATGTTCTTTTGTCTCATATCCAAATTTCTACTTCAGTTTTATATTAAAGCAGCCAAACTTTTCTGAAGCAGTGGAGATGAAGTGGAACGTTAAGATACTAACCATTACAGTGATTTTCAGAACCAGTGTGCTTCTGCACTTCATCTGGGCTTCTCCCTGACCTGAATTTGGAACTAATTGAGAACTAGTCAGAAACAGATATTGTGGCTGGCTTTACTGTAAGTACTTGTATCCTCAGGGCTAGAGAGCTCTGCTACAGTCTGGAGAAGTGGGGAGCCACATAAGGGGAGAAGTATTATCTCAAAATCAGGTAAAGCTGTAGTCTCTGATGTTTGACCTATGATGCAGGGAGAGGCTGGTTGTTCATTTTCCTTTGGTAGCAAAGGAAAGTAGGACTTGTAATGCCAAGGCTGATTAGGCAGCTGTGAGTAATCAAAGGAAGCCCTATTGTGTGTAAGATCCTGGGAATGTAAATATGAAGAAAAGGGTGGATAAAATCATCCTCAGCTGTAAGGAAGACAGGTTATTCATGCTGGAGCTTAGCAATGTGCTAAGATAAGTTCCAGGGGGGGTTCAGCTGCTCTTCTCATTACATCCTGGTGGGAAGGCTGGGAAGGGATGGGGTGATCAGTGGGGCCACGTACAAGGGAGGGTCTCTCCTGGCCATGACACAGGAGGAGCCTGCACAGATGGATCTGCACCCACGAACACACATATGTACACATACACACTCTTCAGCCCTGTGTGGCATCGGCTCCAGATCTCCCCACAAAGCTACGCTCAAGTTCCTTGCCTGCTCTTTATTAATCCTTGGTTTTGGGGTACCAGCTTCATTTCCCAGTTACTAAAACCTGTTTTTTCCTACACTGTTTTTTTCCATTCACAAATTCAGGAGTTTCCTTCATTTGTAGCTCATAGACTAGAAAATCAATAAATTGTATGAACCTCAACATTTGAATGTTTTTTTAGGAGCTATGGTGAACTGAATCTTTTGTCAAACTCTTTTGTAAAAATTGCTACCCTTGAGCTCTGCTCTGTGGGGAGAAAGAGAAGGGAGTGAAATGAAATCATATGTCCTATGTGAGCAATAACTCTTTGGTACATTAGCAATTCAGGGATTCAGTAAGGGATTTTAGAAACTGCAAAACATTCTCATGAGGCTGTTTTCACAGTAGCTGTTGGAGTGATATCATAGAATTCTTAGGATAGGGTATACTTTTCATTATTACAAGGTAAAAGCAGTATGGCCTCACTAATTTCTGGAGAGATCAAATAGATTTTTACATTTGAAGGAGAAAGGTGAATAAAACCCAGGAAAAAGCAAATATAAAACAGCAAATATGAAGTTAAAAATTAAAATTCCATAAGTTTATTGTCTGACAACCCCCATAGAGTCAGAGAAGAAAAAAATGCATAAGTTCTTGCTGGGATTTTAATAGTTATTTTATAATTAACCAGTCAGATGAGACAGTTAAATTCCAAACTGAACATGCATTATTATGAAAATCAGAAAGTGGGTAAAAAAAGGAGATAAAATGCAGCAATTACCCTTTATTTTTATGCCAACAAGGCTTTAAACAGAATCCTACTGGAGAGATAATTTTTCAGCAGAAAGATAAGATTTTATTGCTTCCAGGCATTTATTCTAACCCTGAGCACTCTCTTGCTCACACTGTTTTAAATCTACCCACAATAGAGACCGGTGCAGTAGAGTGGTTCACAGCTCTGGAGTTCAGCTACCTCTCTGCAGTCTTAAAATCCTCTTTCTGGAGGCTACACCACAGCAGGAGCTCAGATGATCTCAGAGCAATGTGGTAGCCCTCATGAAGATTTATTTCCTAGTCCTGATGCAGGAGTATCAGCCTGCAGGACTGAAGACCAGCTCGGCCTTGGTCTGCTGTCAAGTGGTCATTCATATGGGCAGAGGCAAAGGGTAGAACTCAATTGCTATAGTACAAAAGAAAGCTGTTGTGGAAAGAGGAGGGAGCCACACAAGCATTCTTGCTGCTCTGTTGAAGCTCTTCTGCAGATCAGAGGTTATCTCACATATCCGGATCCCAGTCACCTCTGCTGTGCTGTGGACAGGTTTTATAGTTCAAAGGGACTGGCATAGCAAGCACCCAGCCCCGGTGTTGGTGTTGCAGATACTCTTGACTCATCTGCCTTCTGACTAGTCCAAGGGAGACATTTAATGCCTTCCTGCTCTGAGATTTTTAGATTATTTTCTTCTTTTCTCTGTTAAAAGTGATTTTGGTAGCAGCTGTGAGCGCTCAGCATTTGAGTAAATTAGACCCTGGGGTCTGCTGTTTGACTCCTTCCCAGTAAAAGAGGAGCTCAGAGAACAATGTCTTCTGAAGTGGTTTTGTCCAGCATCACACAAAATCTACAGCAGAGGGAAGTGGAAAATCCAGTTCTTCAGTTCCACCTGTCATCCTACTGAGACTGCCTTTCTGTTCCAGGAGGCAAAGGAAGATCTTGCAATAAGCCCAACAAATTATTCTCCTGTATGAGTTTGGCTCAATTCAAGGACAAGGAAGCAAAATAATTCATGATCAGGGATTTAAATGTGGTGTTGTAATGCTGATACACAAATCACCATTCCCAGGGCCATATTGACTGTGATGTTTCCTTATTTCTAAGTGCGTTACTTTGTACCCTCAAGCATTCATCAGTCTGCATTAAAGTTATTTCTGTACAGGCAAGGAAGGGAGAAAGTTATTCTAGTTTAATTGCTTCTACCGTAAGGACTGATATGCATGAAGCATATCAAGGGAAAATTTATGTCTACCAGAAGTCTATAGGTAGCTCAGGGCATGGACTTTTTGGGCTTAGGACTCCAGTGCTCCACATCACGTATAGACAGTCATGCTCAAGAAAAATAAACATCAGCTGTGCAGAAGATTGCATTGAGATATAAGAAATTATTATGTTTTCATTCTTAGTTTGGAAACATGAATTGCTAAGGGCCTTTGGGCCTTGTTTCCAGTCTTATTTTTTCTGTCTGCTTGTCCCACCATGAGTTTCTGTTAATACACAACATTATATACTTTTGAGAGGATTCTACTGTATAAAAATAAATCCATAAAAATGTACATAGGGATGCAACTCAACATAGGAAAGAGTAAAAATAGCACAGTTTCACCCTTCTGTGAGGCTAAAATTTAGGAAGTGTAAGAGAGATGATTTAGCTGCACTACTTTCTATAGAAAATGCTAATAAATACTGCAACAGTTCTGTGAAAGCAACTCTTTGTCCTGGCTTGAAGATAGACACAATTAAGTGAAGTCTTCCTGATCTCATGGGTGTGATGCCAAAAAAGACACTGAATAGCTTTTAGAGCCAGCAACATGCCATATGTCAGTACTTTTGGTTAGACTGTCTCAGGTGTAACCTCTCAATGCAGGAGCATGTTGCAGATTCACAGGTCAGCATTAGCTGAGTGTCCCTGCTCCAGTTTCTGAATATCCTGAAAGAGGGAGAGGTGGAACACTCACAGCTCTGCTGCATTCATGGCCAGTAATATGAATGAGAAATTAACAGGCCATGGTAGGTATATTTACCATGCTGAACTATATGCCTCCTTTGTGAGAACAACCTCCTTCCAGGGCATTTAGGTTTCATCTTCTTCTCACGTGGTCTTCATTCTTTTCCACTTGCTTCCTTTTTTTTTTAATGAAGAGAAATGATGAAAGTAAAGCTTTCTCAGGTGGTTATTTACAGCAACAGAAAAAAGAAATGCCATTTGCGGGTTACATAGCATAACAGAATAACCGAGGTTGGAAAGGACTATATCCCATCCCCGCGTCCGGTGCTCCAGCCTCCTGAGCTTCTTGGCCTTCTGCTCAACTTGCTGCTCTTTGTCAGTGTCTGGGGAGCCCAAACGGGGCTCCTTCCATTCAGTGTCATCTACCAGCTTGCAGTGAATACATCCCCTCTCCCCAGCTCGGCTCTTTTAGAAGAGGCAAAACCACATCAGCCTCAGCATCACACCCTGGAAACACTACTTGTGACCAGAGGTTTGCATAAACCTCACCCATTTTACTGAGGTGATCATCCCCCAGTGAGTTCCCAGCGCTGATGCCCTATCTGGCATCACTGATCATCCAATTTCCCTTTGCTGGGAAACAAATTACACTTCCCAAAGTGAAATTTCCAAAGTCACAATCACCCCCTGGAGTGAGTCACAGCTCACTCCAGTGAGCTGATCATCTGAATCCTTCACATTTTCATTACTGCATATTCCTTAATGAAAACTTTAATAAAATATGTGAAATCTAATAGCAGTTTACAAAAAGGATGAAATTTCCAATTTGGGAGAAAGCGGCCTTATTTTAATCCTGGCAGCAAATATTAAAAATGGAATTAAATACAAAAGAAAGGAAAAGTAAGAAAACGTGATTATACGTACTCAACAGAGCTAGAATCCATATAATATTTCCAACTACTTTTTGTTATACTTCTCTGGTGAAGGGCACACAAGGTTGGCAGTGTACTTTGTAAGCAGTTTGGCCAAAGGGCATCTGTTATTTATTTCTACCAAAATGCTACTTGCAGGGTAAGAATTTAAGTAATGACAAACACAGCAACAAAAAAATTGTAAATCAATGTATAGAGTGACTTACTGCAGACCTAAACTCTGTCTTTAGAAAGAAAAAATGTATTCAGTAGACCACTGACCTATGTCAGAGCCTTTAGAAAATAAAACTGTCCAGAGATGATTTATTTTGCTGTATTCAAAACTTGTTATTTGATATCAAATGAGATCTTGGACTTATGCCATACTCATTCATTCCCTGAACCTTCTCACATATATACCTTCTGCTTACACCTTTACTGTAGAGAGCAACTCTCCACTTCAATGTTTTAAATTAATTTTTCCAGAACAGGCAATACTGCACAACATTCAGATTTGCGTTCCAATGATTCAACAAGGACGTGAGCAATGGCTAGTGGCAGTGTGAGACCTAAGCAGATGAGATTGTCAGAACCAAATAAATGAGATTTGTGGTGGTTTGTGGGTTTGTTTTTGTTGTTTTTTTTTTTTCCTAAATGACTATTTTGCTGCTGCAGGTAAGAAAATTGTAAGACGGGAGATGTACTTAGAAAAACAATTGCTGCTGCAGGCAAGAAGCTATCAGTGCACGGTGCATGTACTGCAGATTTCTTTCCCAAAGTCCTGTTCTGTTTCCAGTGCTAGTTTCGTGGACCTTCAAACCACACATTAAAAGAGAGAGAGAAAAAGTTTTTAAAAATGGTGCAACCACGGACATAACACCACTTAAATAAAACTCCATTCATATACTATTGTAAGTTCTACATTACAATTTCATAATGCCTAAACTCAAATAGGTTGAAATACTTATAACATATCTAGATCAAATATCCCAGGGAAACTTCAACTAGTAATTAAAAAAAAAAAAAAAAAGTAACAATTATGGGGGTAAAAATAAGGAAGAAATGATCCTTGTTTTTAAATTTCCACCTCTGGAAGAAGTCCCACAGTCTGACTGTAGGTACCTGTACCTGGGTGCCTAAGGTAGAACATCTTTCCCTGGACGTGAGAAGGTCTATAAAGGTCTCTTTGGTGCTGGACAATACATACACTTTGAGCTATAGCTCCGCATC
Organism: Edolisoma coerulescens; assembly: GCA_013397115.1. Taxonomy (NCBI): domain Eukaryota; kingdom Metazoa; phylum Chordata; class Aves; order Passeriformes; family Campephagidae; genus Edolisoma; species Edolisoma coerulescens. The sequence continues at coordinate 605,903 of VWZW01004324.1, read as the reverse complement.
ACCTGTTGGAATAGGTGACTCTTCTCTCTTTGTGTATAGAGCATGAAGGCAGGAGGATTTCTCAGAGTGGACTACTGAGTTTGATGTCTAATGTGAGGAGGTGTGAATACACTTATTTGTCTGGATGAGGCTCAGCTGAACTACTGTAAACTTCTACACATGATCTGGTTATCTCCAGTGCTTGCACAGGCAGTGAGAGAAACACAATACCACACACCTCACACAAAAAGGAGGAGCCTGAAAGTGAACACAGAAATTTTGTTTCAAAAATACTATATCTCCACACTTACTGAATCAGGAATTTTAGTTATTTTTAAATCAGAGATACATATATTTTATGTTGTGCATAAGTTTAGCATAAGCTAAAGTTAAGTGGTGTGCACAGATGAAGTCCATCGTACATATCCAGAATTAAACCCCACCTAATCTCATCAAATTTTTGTTAGTGGGTTTTCAGACAGGTGCCAATGTAATCAGAAACCTAATTTTCCAAGGAGTTATTTATTAACTGTGATCTTTTCACTGTTGAACAAAATCTTTACTAAAAAACATGAGTTAACCTTTTCTACTTCCATTGTGAGAAAAAGACTTGGAAATGGCAAGTCTGTTAACGAAGTGATAATATGTATTAGCCTTGTTTTAAATAATTACATATAAGACCTGAAAATATTTCAAGTTATTTTCTAAAATAACTGTGTGAGAGCTCTATTGATCTGCCCAAAAAGAAAACTAAATAATGACTGAGATCATCCACAGGTTCTGTTAAAGTAAAATTTTCAAATTTGGATACCTAAAGGGAGTTATGACATTCACATTCTGATAACTAAATGATTTATTGAAGTACTTAACAAATTCAGATTTTTAAACATGATCCATCTGCCTAAACACAGGGATATTGCCATTTGAGACATGCTCTCAAGGCCTCAGAGTTACCCTATCTCCTATGCCAGAAGGTTTATGAGGAACTCTGCTGTCCCAGCTGGACACTGGAAACCAAACAGTCCCAGGTTGGGGAAGTGACCCTGGTCTATGGAGGCAACACAGAACAGAGGAGGGTTTTCTCCTAGGACCTGGAAATCACGTCCCTCTCTGTTGACACCATTCTGTAAGCAAACAAGTCAGAGAATTTTAACCTCAGCTATTGGAGTAATGCCCTTAATGGAGTAATGCCTTAATGTAAGGCACTTCAGAGCTCTGTGTGGTCTCTTATACTAATGGAGATTGCTGGTCACATTTAATGTCTTTAGTAAAACATCCAGTCTCTGTGGGATTGCAATTATGCATAAAGAAGCCAGAGAATGAACAAACAGATCTCACTGCAGGCAAGTGACATCAACTCAAGTTTGTTAGAGGTAATGGGTAAAGGGGCTGCACTTTGCCACCAGGAATATCTCATTCAGCTGTGTTATATCCCACCACACAGGGTACCCAGACCCCACAGGTCCCAATATCTGTCAGTCAGAACAGTGTCTTTGCTGGTTCCCAGGGATATTTGGATTCTTGAAGGAAAATGCTGAATAAGCCCAGTGAGTGCAATGTGTTCTGGACACAGCTGGCAATGTCCCTGCAGCACTCTCAGTGCAGGTGTGACATCCATGTGTGCAAAGCGTGTGCAGTCTCACCTTTCCTCTCTGTGTCAGACCCACGAGTCACAAACTGCAGCAGATTTCACCAAGAGAAAGGAGGGAACACCAATACCCAATCTGACATTAGTCAGCCAAAGCCATGGCACTTAGCAGCACTCAGCCCTGCCCTTCCCCTATGGATCCTGGTGTTCTTCCCCTATGGGTCCTGGTGTTCTTCCCCTATGGATCCTGCCTGTTCCTGCTCTCAAAATATTTATCAAAGACCTTTCAAAATGCTAAGTGATGAGTCTTAATACATATGTTGTTATTGGTATTTCCTTTACGCACTGCACTAATGACATAGAGAGAACTCCAAGGGAATAGGGTGATGCAACTTCCTTCTGCAAGGGTCAGGCTGGCTGGTCCCTCTCTTCAGATACCCTCCAGACATTTGTTATTCTGGCTGCAATTGTTTACATATGATATTTACTACCTTCTGTTTTGGAAGAATGGGTATTTTGAAGACAGAATGCATATTTTTGTAGATTATTTTTCCCCTCCCTCAGTCTCCCTTAGAATTTTCAGGTGTATCTGATTTGGGTCTGATGAATTTTATCACTCTATAAGCTATTATTTCTTTTCCTGAAATTTCAATATCTAAAAATATTTCATTCTCCATTCCAGTAAACAGCAAGTTCAACGTAAGCACTCACCCAGAAGTCTCCTTCATGAAACTTCTACAAAAAAACTTTTCTCATCAATATGCTTATATTCCTTCATAGAACTCTTCAGCCCCTGATGATTCAGTTTAATTATTGATCTCTTTCCTTTGTTTTCACGCCATTAGCTATTTATTCTTTGAAATCCATCTTGGCCTTCCTAATTTTCTTCTTACTTAACAGCTGTTTACTCATATTTCTGTTTATTGGCTTCATTAGGGTCATATAATAAAGGATTTTTGTTTGACTCATTTTGCTGTTTGGAAGCTGCCATTTAATCCTGTCAGATAACTTCTGGCCTCCCTTCTGTTGCTCCTTTCCCCTTTTGTTTGTTCCTCCTAATTCCATTGCAAATGATCTGTAGAATTTTGGGGTTTTTTCATAATTGACTTTGCCAGTTGCTTTATTTTTAACTATGGAATAATTTAACTCATTTTACAGGTTTTTCTTAACCTTCCTTATAAAGCTTTGTGCCATGTTGCCCCTTTTGTGATTACTCCCATGTCCTTGAGTGGGAAGGAACTAAGCTCTGTTAGCAGCTAATTTAGAGGCTCAGGACTCTGACTTGTGCTGTCTAAGAAGGGGGTCTCCATAAGAGACTCCTCTCAGTCCCAGAGCCTGCTCTTCTGAGGAAGGAAACCATCCAACCCCAAAACCAGAGCAGTTGAGAGAATGACTAAATTCCAGCCACTGCAGTTCACTATCTGAGGCTTCTGTAAAAATTTGCCTTCTTTGGTGTTTTAAGCTGCATCTTTTGACTACTGGACTATGAAATCAAATGATTTAGTAGAATTATCCTTCTATAAAGATGAGAAAGGAAGGTAAGAGATAACAATAAATTACGGGAGGTCACATCTCAAAGTCCTTTCATACTGGCACTTTCTGAATTATTTTCTATATGCTGCCTCAGATGAAGACAAAAACCTGGAAGAATGAGGATGACACTAGAAGGTCTGCATATTCCACATCCTCTTCTGTGACCCACATTTTAAAGAGACTATCTACCTGCTGCCTCAACAGTTTGTGATGTGGACATGATACACACCAAGAGTGTTCGGATGCAGTCTGTGCATTTCACTGAGCAAGTCTCTCTCTCCATTTCCAGCCACAGTTAGGTCTGGTGGAAACTAGAAGGTGTTATTTCCAATGAAAAATTAAAAAAATAAGCTCTGACCTCATGGGTCACTAAGGCAATACCCTGCTTACTGCTCACATAGTATATGTATGTGTATATATATATATCTATATATATGACGATGTTGCTGTTTCCATCCACTGAATTCTTAAAACTGCATTTCTCCTTTCTTATGCTTGAAAAAGTTAATGGTATTTTTCCTTTCTGTTTTGAAATGGGAAAATATGTGGTGATAGAGTCTCCTAATGGTCATTCAGAATGACATGTTTGCTTACAGTAATTTGTGCAAATTGGAAATCCACTTTTCTCCTCAGGAAATGAAATCATTCCCAGTGTGACACATGTTCCCGGACAGCTGAAATAAATGCACAGTTCACGTTTCTTGGAACCATGGTGCAGGCTGCCTGCAAACTTATCTGTTATTACTTACAGGTAGTCAATCAGCTGTGAACCAGTGTCACACAAGGTGAATGAAGGCTTTGGAGTGGCTGTGTATCTGCTGGTGCCCTTACAAAGCTGGTGCGAATCACTGCAGAGAAGGCAGAGTGTAAGGCAGAGGAGCAAACCCCTTCCACTCAGGCAGAGAGGGAGCACTTGTCTAGGCTCACCTCCATCACTGTGTATTTGCCTCATGTTGTAATTTTGCCTGGTGCATGCAGAACATTGGTTCGTATCACTGTTACAAATTTCCTCACTCATCCGCTCCTCCCTTTCAGTTTAGTTTTATTTTTCAGTCTCATATAATTCAACTCCAAAGGTGTGTTTCATTACCACAAGTGGAAAATATTCTTAGCTGATTATGTCATATGTAAAGCAGAAGACAAAAGCTAGTCATGCATGGAATCTCATTATTACAAACCCAACACGTCTGGAAAGTTGTTCATTTTCAGTCCTAGGTTTCTTATTATTTTCACAGAGACTATGTGGAGAATTTCCAAATGCAGGTGGTTAATGTAATTTGCCAGGTACTGCAAACAGTGAGTTTTTGGTTTTTTTTAAAAAACCCCATCATTTCTATTTCATACAGTTTTATCAACGCATAGCCAATGTATCATGAGTTAACTACCTTCTTAATGTACTTTAAAATCATGTCTTTTTCTGAACAGAAATAATGAAATGAAGAAGCTGTGAAATCTGTAAATTTTATATATTTTCAGTGACATGTACATAATAATTTTTATATTGTATATCACTAGCTTTTTAGTCTTGAATGACAATCTCCCTGAACATCAGAAAAACCCCAACCCAGAAACAATTTTGTTGCATGCTATTTCTATTAATGAAATATGAGCATGATTATAATTTTATGCTTTCCGTAAGGGAGTAACAATAGTTCTGACTGAATATCTTCAGTATATTAGAAAAGATATTATAAATTATGCATAGTATAAATATAATTAAACATTACCCAAAGGCTTCTTATTATTGCTTTCAGACTCATCTCTCTCCTCACAGTCTCTGCCTTCCCATATGCTTTCATATCTCTACACACAACAGGTTATTGATAAACATGGGCTTTGCTTGGATTGCAGCAGCCATTGAGCACTGCCTCCATCCTCAAGACTCTTAACCAAGTACCACAGGTGATTTGGCATTGACACATAGATAGCTAAAATAAGGATATCTTTTTTTGCTTTGTGTTTTTAGATAAGGTAGCAGAGATACCATGCTTTGAAAGCTAAGTGATAGCTCAGCTGTTCTGAACAGGAATTCCCAGACCACAAGGACGTGGAGTTCCATCCATGGAGGGGTGCGCACAGCACGATGGGCTCCTCTTGATAGCGTAGAAACACATAATCACGGAATGATTATATGCAGGTGCTTTTATTGCAGAGCTCTGGGAATCGGGGTACAAACCCAAATCTGATTCCGACATGAGTTTGGAGTGAACACATTTTATACTCTATCTTATATAGCCACTATAGAATCATATGTCAATCATTAACTACTCATTGTGCTATTGTGAGCGATCAGGCATGAGTTTCGGGTTCATTGTAATCATCCAGGCATACACTGCAAGCCCCTACAAGTCCCCCTCCCACAATCATCCCCACGATTTCTAAATAATCATTGCATACCTGTAACACAGTGTAACAGTACTACCTGTGCTATAGGTGCACACACACACAGGTGCAGAGTCACAAGATTTAACAGAAACAATGCTTATTCAGAGCCTATCTAAGCTACTACAATTCTAAAACATTTTAACCCTATGCTAACACTCTTATGGCCCACAAAAGCCAGTGAGTACTCTGGAAGCAGGGGGGAGAGGTGGATATGTTTGATTCCCCCTGCTTTGCTCATACAGAAGCACAAGGCTCAATGCAGGCGCCCCTGGGTGAAACTCCATGGCCTGTACTATGCAAATGTTTAATGTAGCTCATTGAATGGTCTTTTAAATGAGCAAAGAGACTGGCAGCATTTCTGTTCCTCAATGCATAGAAAGATAAAAGGCATTTGTATGTATGAGCAAAAAATATATCCATCCTTTAAGAATTTATTGCTCCCATACCTTGTGAACTGTTTCTTTCCATATTAAAAATTATATTTATTCTTAACATACCTAGAGGAGCAGATAGGAAATGGAAATGGAAACGAGGGAGAGCTTCCTACATGTCGGAGGCAATAAGAATTACCCTTTTTACCTGCTGCAGTGCAGGGATCTCCTATAATTGGGAATAGAAATCATTGCAGATTGCAGCAGGACTCCTCCACAGGCAGGTGCACCGTGGTGTCCTGAGAAGGATCACGGAAAGGACAGACAATATTAGGAAGATGTGCCTCTGCACACACCCCTGCCCACAGCCAACCAGACTCAAAAGGGAAATCTGCTGCATCTTTAAAAGGGAATTGTAGCACCATTTTATGCCCATAAAGGAATCAAAATTAGGATCTTAGGTCATTAAGAGACCAATGTCTCTCCCATGGCTGCTTTTAGAGGGGGTCAAGGCGCTCCTTTTTTTTTTTTTTTTTTTTGCCTGGAGACTTGGATTAGTGCTGAGGAAATACTAACACTACTAACGAAAAAAAGTAAAAAATATTTTGAAAGTGTGCTGGTCTTTCCCACATTTTATTTTCACTAAGTTTAATTTCCATGTGATTTTTAAAAAGCACACAAGGAAAATCTTTGTACTCTAGAATGAATTGAAAAAATTGAAATTGTTGTACAGGGAAAGGTATTCCACTTTTGCCGGTAGTCACCTTCTGACAGGATTTCTGATAAGTCATGGAATCAGTGTCATGCACAGATTGTAGGGAGAATTTTGATTTCAAAATGAAAAAAATGCAAACCAAAACAAAAAAAAAAAACCCTCCCAAAGAAATAACAAAAAAATAAACCTTGCAATCACAAATAGATTGTTTTTTTCTGGTCTATTTATTTAGCCTTTGAGAAATTCTCTTTCTTGTTTTAAAATTAATTTTGTAAGGGAAATAGTGCTGCTATTATTCCAATATAAATAAAAAAAGGAAATAACAAAATATTAAACCGCTCTACGTCTAAAAAATCCAAGATAATTCCAGTTCTTCTTTTCAACCCTTCAATAACAAGCTCAATAACAACGTCTAATTTCCATAAAGATAATATTTCATTTACTATTTGACATGACTGTTTTAATATCACCAGAAAATTAGTAAATTTGCTCTTCACTAAGGGCAAATCATGTCTGACAGGCTTGGTGGCCTTCTACAATGAGGTTACAGCCTTGGTGGATGAGTGAAGAACAAGTGATGTCATTTACCTCGATGACATCACTTGCTCTTCCCTCATCACATTTAACACTGTCCCACACAACATCCTCGTCCAGAAATCTGGAGAGGGACTTTTTACAAGGATGTGTAGTGAGTGCTCACTACATGCTCACCTCAAGGTACTTTACCTGGAGCCCTGTGTGCAATTCTGGAAGCCACAATAAAAGAAAGACATCAAGCTGATAGAGAGTGTCCAAAGAGGGGCTATGAAGGTGGCGAAGGATCTAGAGGAGAAGCCCGATGAGGAGCAGCTGAGGTCACTTGGTCTGTTCAGCCTGGAGAAGAGGAGATTGAGGGGAGACCTCATTGCAGTTACAATTTCCTTATGAGGGGCAGCAGAGGGGCAGGCACTGATCTCTTCTCTGTGGTGACCAGTGACAAGACCCAAAGAAATGGCCTGAAGTTGTGTCAGGGGAGGTTTAGGTTGGATATCAGGAAAAGGTTCTTCACCCAGAGGGTTGTGGGGCTCTGGAACAAGTTCCCCAGGGAAGTGGTCACAGCACCAATCGTGACAGAATTTAAGAAGCCTTTGGATAATTCTCTCAGAAATATGGTGGGATTGTTGGGACGTTCTGTGCAGGGCCAGGAGTTGGATTCAATGATCCTTGTGGATCTCTTCCAACTCAGGATAGTATATGATTCTATGGTTTTATTATCCTGTGATAGAATAAGGGGAAATGGCTTTAAACCCAAAGAGGGAAGTTTTAGGTTAGACATGAGGAAGAAATTCTTTACTGTTAAAGTGGTGAGACACAGGCACACTTGCCTAGAGAATTTGTGGATGGTCCATCCCTGGATGTGCTCAAAGCCAGGTTGGATGGGACTTTGAGCAAACTGGTGTAGTGGAAGGTGCTCCTGCCCATGGCAGGTGGGATGGAATTAGATGATGTTTAAGGTCCCTTCCAACGCCAACAATTCTATGACTATGAAATATATTTACTTTCCCCAGTGTTTTCTTATAACTGCAAATGCCTCCATGGGATGCCTTTTGCATAGAAAATTTTCAACATTTAAACAAAGAAATGGAGGAGAGGGATCTAAAACCAAATGTAGTAAATACGAATCAGCCAACTGTTCACCCAGACAAAGCAGCATGTGCTCTCCATCTGCCCCCTACCTGAGCAGTCATCCATACCCTCACCTCTCACTGGTGCTCTCTTGTAACCATCAGATCTAGTCCGTGTGCACTCAAATTTAAATGCAAGCAGCTGTCGAACTCCAGAAATGCTCCAGATGTGGAAGTGATCATGACTGTCATGTGATTTCAGGCACTGGAATTCACAGCCCTGCTTTGATATAATGCAGCAGAAAGACTGTAAAACAGAGAGAATAACTCCTGGGTAATACAGCAGTTATCCCCTCACCCTGCCATCCTGCAAAGAGCCACACATATACAGCACCTGAGCCTGTACCTAGTGCTTCTGGAATGAAAGAGAATTTACATATAAACTTCAGGTGTTTTTCAGAACTAAGCATCAGAAGCTGTATCTTACTGCCCGTATTTTTTAGTTAACTAGCTTCCCACCTGAATACCTGCTTCCTTCTTTCTTTCCTCCCTTCCCTGTTTTCTTCCCTCCCTCCCTTTCTCCCTCTCTTCTTTCTTTCCATACAGAATCAATCCATCACTGTGTATTCTTAAAGAACACTCAGTACCACAAAATTTATGTGGAGTTTGCTGATATATAAATAATGAAACAATCTTGTAGTTGAAGACGAAAACAGAGATAACTTTGAAGATTAAATTGCAACAGGGCTGCAGAGTAACTTAGCTGCTTGTAAATCATGTCTCCAAGCCCATTACACCACAGGAATGGAAGGTGAACTGGGACTACAACCACCCTAACTCACCCCTTCCCATTCCCACTCCTGGGAATATTGTAAACACTAAAACTTTCTGTGTTAAATTCAGAGATTTCTTTTCCAGGTTGTTCTGTGATGAAAATTCAGCTGACCTGAACTTGGATTAAAGAGGGGTGTAGCTTTGATTTGAAGTCTGGAGAATAATATTTAAATTTTTGCGTTTTTCTTTAATTGTTCTAAAGCCCTTCCAACCCTGGACTAAAAGGGAGTGCTAAGAGTAACTAATAGAGCTTCAAGGACACATACTGAATTTTAAGTGCACTTTCCTGTTCTTTCATTTTTCTTTGGAAATGTTGCAGGTCTATGCAATTTATTGGAAAATAGCAATCAGGAAGGGGAATCCAAGGCACAGCAAGTTACCCAACTAGCCCAAGGCCACATGAGACCTGGTGAAGAAAAAAGCTAAACAATCAAACAAAAAAACAGTCTGGATTTTATCTCCCCATCTCCTGCTGTAGCCACCAGAAATGATACCAGACCCTAAACATCCTCTTGTGTGTCTGCACTCTACAGCAAAGCACTTAAACTTTAATTCTGGCAGAATCGAAGGATAGTTTGGGTTTGAAGGAAACTTTAAAGGTTATAAACTCCAACCCCCCTGTAATGAACAGGGTCATCTTCAACTTAATCAAGTTCCTCAAAGCCCCATTCAACCTGACCTTGAATGTTTCCAGGGATGGGGCATCCACCACCTCTCTGGGCAACCTGTGCCAGGGTTTTTTTTGTAAAAAAGTTTCTTCCTTATAACTAACCTAAATCGATGCTCCTTCTCTTTAAAATCTTTATGCCATGTCCTATCACAGCAGGCCTTGCAAAAAAGTTTGTCCCCATCTTTCTCATAGGCCCTATTCAAGTGCTGGAAAGCTGCTGTAAGTGCTCCCTTTTCTGAGCTTTCTCTTCTTCAGGTGGAACAACCCCAATTCCCTCAGTCTGTCTTCACAGGAGAGGTGCAGCAGCCCTCTGATCATCTTCATGGGCTTCCTCTGGACTTGGTCTGGCAGGTCCATGTCCTTCTCCTGCTGGGGACCCCAGAGCTGGACGCAGTACTCCAGAGGGGGTCTCCTCCAGTTATTTTCCCAACATTTTTTTTATTATGTCTTTTAAAATGTTTATTGGCTTCTGTGCCTGTTTGAAATTATTTTGTACCATCCAAGAAGACTTATTTGCATAGGGAGATTTGATATCAGGAGGGAACATTCTTCAGAACAGAAGCAGAGCTGACATGCTGGCGTGTCCTTTGCCGTGATTGGTGCGGCGCTGCTGAGTAGAAGAATATTTGTGATGCAACCTTTCTTATTAGCAACTGACCTTTCTTCCTGATCAGTCCCGGTGCTTTTTGGCTTTTCTATGAAGTGTTGAAGAGAAAAGAAGAATCCTCAAATGTCTTTTCTAGCAGAGAATCAGAAACTAGCAAAGGACTCTGCGATGATGAGAAAAATCTAAAAATGTTTAACAGCAAAGAAAGCTGGCAAAATATAAAGTAGATTTCAGGAGAAAATACAGTGAGGTAAGAATAGAAAAATGATAAAGAGACACATGCACACACACAAAGAAGTTTTAATAAGAAAAATTAAATATTTGGCGAACAAAATGAAGAGGAAGGAAAGCCTCAGTTGTTAAAAATGGCATGAATGTAAAGGAATTAAATCACAATTTTACAACAAAAGAATTTTTTTTCCTGCCCAGAAAACTGCTCACTGTTTATTGCAAGGTTACTCAGTGCAGGTGCTATTCTTTATCATGCATCTCACACGTGTCTTTGAAAGTCTGCTCCAGCAGCAAAGGGATGCTGAGATTAAAGATTTGAGTGAAATATTCCACTGTGGTTTTGGTCAAGAAATCTGCCTTATAGACAAGAACATGCCCACACTCAGTTTAATCAAGATTCACTGGAGTTCTGGATTCTGTCCTTTGAGGAAAAAAACAGCTCAAGAAGCTTGGCATAACAGTAGAGGTGTGATGTAGCAATACTTTATAGTACAGCCTCTTTGCAGTGATTTGTGTGAATAAAGTCTAATCCAGCAGACTGTCTCAAAACCTGCCAGCTGCCCTGGTTGTGGAACACAAGATTTACCACAATGTCAGAAATACCATTTGTCAACTCATTTATCCACTTATGGACTAGGGCCAGAGTCAAATACTTCAGAATAAGATGAAACAGCTCTCACAGGAGACAGCTATATGATAATCTGCCTGAGTAATGCTCTTATCCTAGGTCTTAACAGTTACTGTTTGTCTTGAGCTTTGTATCATGAGGATTCATCTGTCTTTCCTCATCTTAGCTGTTTTCTTTACCTCAGCTATTCTTTGTTATATTATTTATAGGTACATACACTTCCTCCTTTCCTCTCTCTACATTCTTAGTCTTGAACACTTGCAGTGGAAATGTGTTGCCTGCTGAAATGGTGTTCTGTGGGGGGGAAAAAGTAAATAGTTGTATTGGCTGTTGTCCCTTCAAAGAGAGACATTTGAGAATTTTCTGTTGATGTCCAGAATGTCACTTTTTCTCACAGCTCAAAAGATTCTGCTGTGGTTTGCTGTCATGTGGGGTGTCCTGTCCCCACAGCTGGCCCCTATAAAGGTGAGTGGGAGCATGACTCCATGTTGTATTTATCCTGAGCAGCTATTTTTCATAAAGACTAGTGAAATTTAAGGTACCAGCTAAACTTTGTAGCTTAGCAACTCCACTCATGTAAAGACCTGCGTCTGTGGCTCCAAGCCAAATCTAGATTTTTCTATGCAAACAGAACAGAGCCTGTTTTGCAGGGGGTTCATTATCTGACTGGTCAAGATGGAAGCAGAGCTAGCAATGCAACAGATAAACATTATGATCTGAGACAAGTTTGGCAAAACCCTTGTTTGCATCACAGATGACCTTTTATTTTATCATTTGACTGTCATTTTTTAACATTTCAGGGCAGAGTTTGGCTGGAGGAGCAGTAAGCAGACAAAAACATAAAGATGTGAAAATGGATGAAAGCTGAGTGAAGGGAAAAGGTGTGAGGTAAACAACTGAACATTACTGTTAGATGGGATGAAAGTCAGATGACAAAGTGGTGTCCTCAGCTGAGGTGAGGTGACACTGCTGAGACACTCAGTCCTTCACTCTCATGTTGCCCCTGTCTTATCCCATTGATCTCTACATTCCCCGGCTTACCCAGCTGGGCAATAAGAGATCATCCTCTTCCTTGTAAATTCTTGTGATTTTCGTCCTGGGAGCAGGTGAGGGTACACACAAGGAGAAAGAGGAAGATATAACAAGGCTGGATCATGATTCCTCTTTCTCTTCTATAGTCTGATATTTTTTCTTAGCCAGCTCTACTGTGTATGTGCTGCTACAAGAGCTACTTTTATCATTATAAACTTTATACCTATTCCCCAAGGAGCATAATGACCCTCTAATTTTAATATTACTCTCTATCCAGTGGTGTGAAGAAAACATGTCATGATGGAGGTTTTATTTAACCTCCTCACTATGGCTTGCTGCCACAAACTCCTCTGACATTCTCTGCAATGACAGCTGATCTCTGCTTCTCTCTCCCGAATGACTGCAGGCTTACAGGAGAAATCACAGTTTATTATTTTCCCCAAGCAAAATGCAAAGGTTGATCCATGTGTTTAAAGGTACAGAGTTGCCAATTACAAGTTGAGTTCTTTTTTAAATGGAGAAAAAGGGTTTAACTTTTTTCTATAACACATTAACACAATTCCATAATTTCAAAGGTTTCATGAAACTATTGAGCAGAGCTGAAAATAAGATCCAGCAGCTTTAACTAGGTGTAGATGCACACGTGGGAATTATTTAAGCATAGACTGATGACATGACTAATGTTCCACCCTGACAGCCTGCTCTGGTGCCTCCCTCTATTTTGCTTTGGTCTCAGAGCTTGTGAAGCAAAACAGTATTCTAAACAATGAAGAGTTCCTGAAAATAAACTCAGTCTCTGGGTCAGATCCCTCCACCTTTCTTTACCTCTGTTTTCTTTCTGTCCCTTTGCCTATAACAACATCAGCAGTTAATTTTGTGGATTTTTTTAGTTGTTTGGTTGAATATTTTTGTTTGGTTTGGTTTGACTTTTAAACTGTAAGAATAAACATAATTGTGGAGAACACAAATATTTCAGTTTGGAAATATTTCCAGGGTATTTAACAGTTAGAAATTTCACAGCATGGATACGTGCATATCTCCTTGCTGTACATTAGCAGGCTGTTTTATGTCTTGGCTGATGGATCATATGGTCTTTATCAGTGTATTCTGGATCTTCCCAGCTTCAGTGAATCACGGGAGATGCAGTTTGTCAGAGAAAAGTGGAAGGATGCAATTGGATCACAGTTACTGTAAGGTACTCTGACAAAATTCTGAAAAGCAGAACTTTCAGTTATTGAATCTTTGGGAAAATTTTGTGCTCCAACGTTAAAGTTGCATTGAAACATAAACATGACTTCCCCACCAAAAAAAGCTATTTTAAAATCCAATTTCCGATCAGCCTTTACAACCAAAAAGCTTAAATACAACACTTTCAGCCCTCACTGCTTGTTATGGCTTTTCACAGGGAGTGGATCACCTCTCTCAGCCACTGCTCTATAAATAACCACACAGCACTAATAAGAAAGACAGGCCCACAGAATTGCACGGCAAAACCTGGAGGCAGCCAGGCTTACCAGAGATTCTCTGTGGATAGAGGGATCCAGCTGCCCAGTCTGCACACAAGCCCTAACCAGGAGTCTGAAGTCACAAATTCAGTTGTGCTTAACTCTAGATGTGCATGTTTTACAGAAAAAGCTGGAATTTTAAAGCTCATTTCCACACAGTCAGGTTGGCAAATTACTTTTCCAGAAATCAGGAGGAGTCAGGCATTTATGTAAAACATTTGGAATGCTTGCTTTGCATATTGAATCATTTTAGATACCAGAAGAGTCTGTCCATCTGGGTGAACTATATTCTCTAGAGTTAAGCAGCAAATCACAGACACAGGTCTGACCAGGACCCCTCTGATCACATCTGCTTCTCAGAGCTTCTCAGATAACAGCACAAATCACGTGCCAATTTAGTCTCCACCACATTTTCCTCCCACCTCTCTATTGTCTCTGTGTTCCATCCCCATTTCTCAGCATTTTTAGCCCTTTTTACAAATAATACTAATATAGCAAAATAATAAAATGAAATCTTCAGGCAACGTGCAGGAAGCCTTCCCTGCTCACACAGAGACTACCACTGCTATTCAACTGGAATAGGAGACTTTAATGAGTGTATCTCTAAGATCGTTACTCATATTAATCCTCAATAATAGAAAAATAAAAGTAAAATATATTCTTTCATCAGTCATCTAAATGTCATGATCTAGTGCTTTAATAAAGGAAAGAAGAACTGAAAAGGCTTTATATTTGGAGCAGTGTCAAAACAAGAACTTTCTTCTTCTCATTGAAATTAAATGTGTTTTTTTATTCTTTGAATGAACAGCCACTGCGTTTCTGTGTCATGCTGTCATTTGCATGAATGACTCTGAACCTAGGAAACTGAAATGTCTGTGAGTTCAGGATCAGCTGCTATGACAAGACTAATGATTCCATTAATAGTACAAGTTCTACAAGGTCGTGCCTGTGGCTCTGAAACTATGGAAATATTTCAAAGAAAGATGGACATTACTGGCTGAAGTCACAGGCAGCACATATTGAAGCAAGTGGATAATCTGCTTGGATGAGTCCTACAGCTAATTTCAGAGCACATTATCTGCCCTGAGATGAGGTTTAGTGTGTAGATGAGGGAACAGGCGCCTCTCCCAGAAAAGTGTCTGTTTGGTAGTATTGGTCAGCAGGTGAGATGGCAGTAGGAGGAATTTAAGTACATGTAATGTTGCTCCATAATTTTTTATTTCCAATAAAACTTCTTATTACTGATTGCTTGGCATCCTTTGTTCAACTTTCTACTTGACGAATGTAATAAGGTGGGTTGTTAAAAAAATCTCGCTGGGGTTTTTTTTACCAAACAGGAATTCTGTTTCCTCTGCACCATTATCGTCTCACTTCTCAGCTCTGTCAGGGTATACTCTTGGGCAGAGCTGTTTTGCCAGGCCACTCATTAAAAAAACCCACAACAAATAACCCAAAACATAAGCTGAATATGAGTTTGTCTCAAAAATACTGATATTTGGGATACACAAGAACATTGAGGTGTTTGAGCTATTGTGTGTAGTCAAATCATGGTTTTTTTTTTTTTTCCTTGCAATTTTAGAAGCATATATCAAATATTGTACAGTACACAAAGAAAACCAAAGGTGCAGTTAGCATAAGGTTAAAAGGCATCAGTAGGGTAATCATTTTTTCGTCAGTCATAATATTTCATTTAGCTATCTCTAAACTGAATCTGGTACGTCTGGCAGAAAAATGTTTCTTTCAAAAAGTCATCCAAACTTGATTTGAAGATACCAAAATATGATATCATTGCTGGATGTGTACTACAAATGAAGAGGGTCTGAGGGTCAAGAAAGATAAAAGCAACATTCATGGACATCTGTTCTGGCTTCCCTGTTATGCAATATGTTTTTATGACCAACATGAAAGTACAGCTAAGAACAGAAAGAAGATTGCTTTTAATAGCTGGTATCTGGTAACCTTTAACTCTCTCTGCTGCGCCAGTTAGGGGCTCCAAGAGGATAATTCTCTGCAGAATTTCACAGCCTAGACTTTCTCTGGATGGCAAACACACAGAAGGTCAAAACAGGCTTTGTTGCATCTGGCTCCCCACCATGCAGTTGGCAAGATTCTCTGCCCATCCTTCCAAGCTGAGATCCTTCTCAACTGGAAGGCTTCACTCCATTGCACTGCAAGGATCATAGGACACTGGAGAGTGGTCTAGCACGGCTGACACCAGCTGGCCTGGCTAAGTTCATGGAGCAGTGCCTTCCACAGCTGCTTCTCAGCTCACGCCGTGCCAAGGAGCCTGAATGTGCCTGATGCTTGGCGACAGCGGGGCTGCAGTGCCACCCTGAATACTTGGCAGTTCCTCCTGCTCTGACCTGCTGTCTTGGCTCATGCTGCTCTGGCTTGTTCAGAGGCCACCTCATGCCTCATTAGACCCTCTCAAGATCTTGACTCAGCAGGTGTGGCTTGGAGGTAGGGATAGAGTCATTACTGCCAGAGTCAAATCTGACCCCAGCTTTAGTGCACTCACATTTGCATGCTGCTGTTTGCACAATAATTGCAAAATGAAAGCGGAGCAGATGGCAACAGGATGGCGCCGGGAAAAGGCCCTGGAAATGCCTGCACCTTCTCACCAGCTGCAGTTCATTAACTTACCCACAGGGACTGTGGGTGAGACCACACAGGAACTCTGTGAATACTAGTGAAGCAATCCCTGTATATTATTTTTGTTCTGAGAGATCTTCAAAGCTGTGGTCTGTAACTTGTAATTGTACGTGTGCAGGATTCAAGAAATAAAGCTTATTTTTATTTTACATAATTCAGTGTTTTCTACTGGTCTGGACTTGCAGGTCCTGGCATCTCAGCTCTTTGAAATTCCATCTGCAGAAATCCTGACACTTCTAGTGACACCTTTATCATTTCATAGGCGAGTCTACTTGTTGCTGACTTCACAACACTGACAACCCTTTTTTATCCTGGATTTTATTTTATCAAGAGAAACTTAGTAAATATGCACTGTCACAGGAAATCCATGTGTTTATAAGAAATGCTGAATTCTTGGACATGAAAGCATCCGAAGAATAATCAGCATAAAATCTTAGCATTTTCACAGAATTAAAGAATAATTCAGGTTGGAAGGGAACACAGTGGGTCATCTAGTCCAACATCCATGCTCAGGCAGCATCATCCTAGAGCAGCACATGGCATAGGATTGTATCCAGATGGTTCCTGAATATCTTCAGAAAGAAAGACCCCACAGCCTTTCGGAGCAATCTGTTTTGGGACCTGCCTGGCAATGCAGCATTGCTGTCTGATACCTTACTCAGTTTGATTACCCCTGCCATGCCAGTCGAGGATGACAAAGCACATTGGATCTGTCTGAATAACTAGAAATGTGTAAGATATAACAAAAGGTTGGGAAAAACCCCACCAAAACTGAAAAAATCTCATGTATCATCTATCCTAATCATGTCACTCTGGCCCTCACTGGTGATAAATCATGTAATCTTTTGGTAGCCATCTTTTCCATGGAGATCTAGGTGATATTAATTTCTTGTAAGAAATAACTGGCCTCAGAAAAAGTATTGCGATGCTCAGCTTAAATATACTTTTTTCCATTTGGAATGTCCTTACAGTAGTGACACTCTGTCATGGTTTAACTCCAGACAGAAAAAAAGTACCACCAGCTGCTTGCTCATTCCTCATCCACCTTGTGCTGCTAATGGGATGGTAGGATGGGGAGAAGATTCAGAAGATGGTAAAAGCCCTGTATTAAGAAAAGAAAAGTTAATTAATTGAAATAACTTAATATTAAAATAATAATAATTATTAGAGTTGTTGATATGGTAATTGATATTGTTATGATGATCATGATGATGATGATGAACAAGGAAAAAGAGAGAAAGGAATAAAACCCAAGAGAATCAACTGATGCACAATAAAATTACTGACCACCCACTAACTAACACCCAACCCATCCCTGAGCAGTCAGCAGCAGTTCCTGGCCAACTCCCCCCAATTTATACACTGACCATGGCATTCTGTGGTGTGGAATATCCCCTTGGTCAGTTTGGGTCTCCTGTCCTGGCCATTCTCCTTTGCTCACTGGCAGAACATGAGACACTGAAAGTCCTTGACGCGGGACTACCAGTGCTCAGCACCAACCAACATATCATGATTTTGTCAACATTATTCTCTTACTCAATCTGAAACACATCACAGCACCAGCTATTAGGAAGAAGATGAACTCTATCCCAGCTGAAGGCAGAGCACAAACTCTGTCATTAACAAACTTGCCTTTCTTGCAGACCCTCTTTTCAGCAGCAGTTGTAGATATGACCTCTTTCTAGTCCTTCTGGTGTTTACAACATAGCACAGATGGTTTTGCATATGTTGTTTAAATGTGTCCACTCTGTGGAATAATACTTGACCACCAGATCAAGTACTGCAGAGCAGTCACAACTCACAGTGGGGGGCTGCCTCTCTACAGTGAAATTGCTCTATCTTCATTCCATAATTCTTGGAACAATCTCATAGGCCCCCGTGGTCCTAAGACACTACTTTCAGATTTTTTGTCCTGGAGTGTGGCATGAGAACATATAATGATGCTGGAAGATGGAAAATCTGCTGGGATAGTGTTAGAGGGCTCTATGTTCAGTATTGCAAGTCCCATCCTTAAGGGAGGTTTCTTTGGAGCAATCTGGACCATACAAGTGTGCTTTGTTTCAGGGGGATTTTGTTGGTTCAATCTGACGGAGAGCCTATGACCAGTTGATGCTCAAGAAAACAGAACTTGGCATTGAACCTGGTTATATGGCAGTGAAGTTCAAAATCCCTGGCATAGCAGAGCCCATCACTGATCACATCACCAGCGGAGAGCTTGCATAGCAACTTCCCTGTGTTGCCTGAGGCCTGCTATTTAATTCCTTGTCTTGTTGGGATGTCAATGGGTGTAAATAGAATTGAGGTAACACAGGAAATGTACATGGCACTGGCCTGCAGGTTGGCAGGGATGATTATCCCAAGGCATGACCTTGCTGTCACATCAAACCCAAAGTATGAACCAAAGGTTTAATGCAAATGGAAAATCCCATAAAACGTGGTCTTATGCCACATAAGATGCAAGGCGAAGAAGGACCAAAGTTCAAAAAATCTTGGCTAAAGTCCTTTTTTTTGAAGAGAAATCTCAAATATGGACTTCCAGATCTGTATTTTAAACAGTCTTAATGACATCCAAGGACAGGGACTGTTGGCGGAAATGAGCAGATTGAGAAAGCAGTGGTGCAGATGGACAAAGCAGGGGTGTAGATGGACAAGGCAGTGGTGTAGATGGACAAAGCAGTGGTGTAGATGGGCACTACCATAGACACAAACAAGGAGAATCGTGTCCTGCCTCAGAGGTCACACGTCGTGGCACAGCTGTTATTATTCTATGATTCAGTGATCTGCCCTTGTAGCCCTACAGACAGTTTTAACTTATCATCCAACAGTAACCAAAGTGCGCAGCTTCTCCTTTAGGAGTTTGAAACTACTGGCTAATCAACTTCATTTTTCAAAATGTGTGCCAAATTTCTTATTTCAATTTGTGTGGCTGAAGCTTGTAGTCCTTAATTCTTGTTACGCTTTTCTCCACTAGATGAAAGAGTTCTATTTTCTCCTCATTAACACAAACATTTTGTAATCAATTCATCTCTCAGTCATCTTACGAAAAGCAGAGCAGATTCAGTTCTTCAGGTCTCCCACAGAAAGTCATGTACTTCAGTCTTCTAATTATTCTTGTAACAACTTTTTGTATCTGTTCTGGTTTTCCCCAGTCTAACAGCCACATCTGTATACAGTGCTCTTCTCTTGCTTTCTCCTGTGATATGCACAGATGTAAAAAATAAATTAAGTTAGTAAATAAATTTTAAAAGGGCCTATCTGTTCCTTCTCTATCACTAGCCAGTAAAAATTCTTACTAATGTCTATTACCTATGGCATCCAATTTGAAATTTCCACTGGCTGACTTCTGCACGAAAATGTCAGAATCAGTGACTTTTCAGGATATAATTCTACCTTCCTGTGCTCTGGCTTTCATTCCTCTTCCTAGATTGGCATTTGGATGCAGTGAGACTTCTTTTTGTCTGCTTGGATTGGTGTAGGTAAGCCAGAGGTATAAATTGCTCCATGTGACAGCTTCAGCCTCACAGTTATATATCATTCAGGCAAGCTTTAGGGCACCTGGAAACTATACTGTCATTTTAAAGAAACACTTAATTTCAAGTGGAATTATGCTGGAGTGGGAAGGGCAAGGAAACATATCTTTCCCCCTTTCTGCTTCATTAGAGTGTGAATATCTATGCATGACCGAGAGTTAGGAAGGACTGAAACATAGTGGTCAATCTCAGGGTTTTCCATAGTTGCCGTCATTTAATACCGATCTCCCTTCAGGAGCATTCTTCTGCCTCTCTCCTCCTCTCCAAACTTTCACCATGTCTTGCAAATATCCAGTTATTACCAAAAAATAAGGCACTGTGTAGGTCACAGACAATAAATCATTACAGTTAACAGGAAAAGGAAAAAAAATCTGTGCATAAAACCAGGATTTTTTTAAAATATAGAATAGGAATAAAAAATACTTGACAGATTCAGGTCTTCTAGTGACAGAAGAAGGGATTCATTATAAAGGTTATAAGGCACCACTGGGATGCATCTGTATGAGAATAAGGGAATTATAACAATGGTTTTCTTTGATTCTATGCAAAATCCATAACCAAATAAATAAGTAAAATGCAAAGGTCATTTATTTAATTTTAGTGTCTTTATTTTTTAATGGAAAAATCCTGTAGTTTCATGCTTTCTTCTGCTGTCACACGTATATTCTAATGGCATTTTAGGTTTTACTGCAGTGCAGCATGAATTCTTCTGCCTACGTGCAGCAACAAATACAAAACAGGCCAGATCGGCAGTAAAAACACTCTCCCAACCATATTTGACTCTTGTATTTACAGCAGAATTTCATTCAAAGCAAGCAGGCTCACAAGACTGAATCTAATTTTCTCATATCACTTGGAGAGTATAATGCTCCAGTGCCCACATTTTGAGGAAAATAAATTTCAAAGATTTTCTAGCACAGATCAACCCACATATTTAAATGGTACAATTGAATAATGGAATAGTTAAGCCAGTTCAGATGCAAAAAAGTTTGCAATAAGCTTTGCAGAGGGCAGGCTCACAAAAGTACATTCACAAACACAAATTATTTTCTGTGTTGACCAAATTTTACTTCTGTAGATTTACGGTAAACATTAAATGTTTCTCCAGGGCTCTTTGATTTCAAGAGAGAGGAAAGAAACAGAGAAATAAAATCTCTTTAGCACTCCTGTTTCGTCTCTGTATGCAGCTCCAAATCTTTTGTTTGCTTTATGACAGTAGTTACTTGTGTCTCTGACATAAACACCAGCTGGACCAAGAGCACCAAGAGCTGAATAATTCTGCCTGTAAGACCTCATAGCCTCACCAGATTGAAGTAGGCAGTACAGTGCCAATAATTAACCTTGGCAATGTAATATTCTTAGGAAGTGGGGTTATAATGGCATTGCCACGATGATGTGGAAGTTAACAACATAACACGAAGAGCTGACGTGAAAAAGGGCCGATAGATTAATAATTTAGCCTTTTTTCCACCTGTAGTAGCTGGCATGATGAAAGATATATCATCTTTCTGGCAGCTTTGTCTAACTTATGTGCACCTCTAGATGAAAAAACAGCACAATCAATAAATACTTTCCAGTGAATTTGCTCCATTGTTTTAAAATCTTTTGTTGTTGCCAGGTTTCCATCCTTGTTTCATATTGGAGAACTGCTCGTTCTTACACTCATTCCACAAAAGCTATAGGATGCTTTTATGAGGTGTAACTGAATGAAGGTGAGAGCATTAATGGTTCAAAAGTTGGTTCAATGGTTCAAGTACAGGATATGTTTTTGTGGACAGGAGAACTTGTCCAGGATTTCATAACCCAGCTAATAATCTCCTTGAAAGCATGTCTGGTAAGGTTTAATGGTCTTAGTTAGGATTATCTTTCATTTCCTCCAAAGTTTTCTACTCATAGTAAATGTTTTGTTGTTATTATAAAGCAGTAGTTGGATTTTGTTTTCATCTAGAAGACAAATAAAGGAAAAAAATGGAAGCATGTCCTGGTTTGAAAGACACGTGTCTGCTAAGGAAGTCAAGAGCCTCCCTTGGAATGGAAAATGAAACCCTCTTCTCTCCAAATTATAATAATTTTGGAATTAAGGGGCTTTCAGGCAAAGATATGAGAAAATAGGAATAACAGTTCTTTACTAAGATATATATATATAAAAATATAAATACATATATATATATAAATATATATATAAAACAAGGCAAGCCAACAACAACAACTATGGCGGTGACAACAAACAGAACCAGTAACTCAGGGACGCCTTCTTGGCTGTCAGGCACCTTCCCCTTGGGTGCAGTGACGGTCACAGCCGGCAGGGGCGCTGGCGGCTCCCGTGAGCGGGGCGGGTGCGATGGTTCCCCCGCGGCTGCAGGGGGCGCTCCGGAGCGAGCTCGGGGAGCACGCGGTGATGGCGGCCATGACTGGGCTGGGGAGGGACAGAAGAAAGGCCTCACAAACCCCCTGGGCAGCCGATCCCGATGCCCAGCCAGACCCTCGGGAACAGCAGGCTGGAAAAAGCAGGGACGAGCACTAAATCCCGGGTAGTAGACGAGATGTATCAAAGTCCGGAACTGCGGGAGGTCTCGGCAGGCAGGCAGTGCACTGTAGATCTGCCGTGTAGAGAAGGCTCACAGAAGTGGCCAAGGAACGGTGAGGGGTCAGGGCAGCCACAGCCCGCCTTCCAGTGGGGCAGGGAAAGGCAGGTTTGGGGTCCCGGAGTTTTTCTCTGAGGCACGGTGGGAGGAAAGCCGGAGAAAGAAGGACTCCACAATGGTGAATTCTTCCCAAAGTGAACGTAGCCTCCCTCCCCTCTGAACGCCGAACGCGGAGGGAACAACAGAGCAAGGGGCCGCACCCAACCCCCTTTTTTTTCAGTTCAAATCTCGCGGCATCTCTGCCCCCCACACAAGAAAACCCCCGGTAAAAAGAGAGCAGGCAATTGGACCTTCTCCCTCTGTGGCCAGGTCTTTTTGTCTCAAGTGCTCAGTAATTTGTCTCCTGGTAATATGTATGGGGAAAATTCTTTAAGAGAAACAGAAAAACAAAAATAGAACTCCTAAAAACCCCAACAAAGCAGTAGGAATGCTATTCTTCATTTCCAATTCCCGTTTCCTATTGTATTTGCTGTATACATGAAAGAACTCAAGCTATTGACTTGCACTTTTAAAATAGGTCAAGAAGAGAAATGTTTGTTTTCTGGTTTGGAGCTTGAAACAGAGTTAAAAATTAGTTTTTCATTAAATCCTTGGTTTTGCTCCACACTTCCTGTGTGACCCTGGAAAGCTGCTGTAGGGGGTAGGAGGTGAATGAGTAATGACAGACTTATATCAGTGTCAGAGAGGCTGACCTCCAACTTCATGGAGAGTGCGCCATCAGGTCCTTGACCTTTGCAGAGCTTACTGGGTGAATGGTCATGATCCTGCAAAGGAGCCATAAAGGAAAATAGTCTGTACCTAAAGAAAAGTGTTCATCTCCTGTTGCAATAAGAAGCAACACAGAGTCCTCAGGCAGGTGCAAAAGGGAGCTCGTTTATTCCAAAACCTAGGCCTTTTTAAGCAATTGTGCTTTTAAATTACAACAAACATAATTTAACCAACCACCATAAACCACGATGCAAACACGTGATGATTGTATAACTTGTTTTCTGCGGTTACGTAACTTGTCTTCCACCTCTATTCCAGCTGAGTCATTACCCAGAATCCTTTTCTACTCAGCTGAAGTAACAGGAGTAGGCCATGATTTCACAAAGGCAACAAGGCCTTCATTTCATAAGGTTTTACCTGTACATGGCACTTTCCCAGATCAGGACAACTAAATTAAAAATATCTACTTAGCTCTGCCAGGAAATATTGCTCACTTTCTCTGTGAGTGAAACACAGGATGCTCTGTGGTGCTAGATCAATCAGACCATGGTCAAGGCACAAGTTTTCCAGAAATATCACCCTTCAGGAGGGAACAACTAGCACTGCAGAATAAATAACACAGATAAATTTGTATACCTACAGCTGTCAGGTGCTGCAAGGCACTTGAAACACTCAGAAGTGGCTAATTTCTGATGGTAATACCAATATTCCCACTTCTATACTGAGTGCTTGTCATGCTGGACACTGCTCATATCATTAGTGGTAGCTCAGAAATCTCTTGCTGATTCCAGCTTGCTCATCTGTCTTACTTCTTTTCTGAGCACTATATCATAATATTTGAGCATGATGTCAGCAGAAGATTGGAGGGCTGTTCAAGATCATTCGTGTTTTACTTGAGCCACAATGATCATACCAACATAAATATCCTTCAAATTCAAGACATGTTGATTTTGGACAGTATCAAAAAATGCAGCAAAATCATATCTGTTACAGAGAGGTGTTTATCTAAAAGAATGTAAGGGCTTGTGGATAGGCTCTGACATTTCAAAAAGAAATTGTTTTCTCTTTTTGAGAGAATACATTCTGCTGCACAGAACAGGATATCGTGCCCTTCCTGTTGATCATACAGAAAGTCTATTTAAGTTTAATTCACCCATTCAAAAATTCTAGTAAGGTTTGAAAGCAATTATTTTGGGCCATTTAGCCATAGTCCATTTTTCTTTATAAACTTTGTGGAATTTGTTCCAAATGAAAGAGTGACTGCAGTAAGCACTTATTCACAGGGAGTCTGAAAGAAAGAATAACAGAAAGGTGAGAAAAAATTCAGTGGAAATCATCCAGCATTCTCTTCTGAAATGCTTGTGTGCTTGATTATTTCTTGCTTAGCACCTACCTTCGTGGTTAGTCTTCTCTTTTTAGAAAAGAATGCAGAAGAATTTCCTAGAAAGGAAAAAGCATAGAAGATAATTCCCTCAAGAACAGAATAGGAACACGTATTGCCTTTTCTAATTTTTGACTGTCATAGCGAGAGATTTGTTATAAAACAGCAATAGCTTTTCTGAAAAGTTGGAAAGGAAAAAAAGAGGCAGTAAAAAGCACATATTTTGATTATATTAGATACTTTTCTCTATATATGAATAATGAATCAAAAAGGAAGGAAAGAAGTAGGAAAGCTGGCTGGGCCCTTTAGCAGTAACAGCAGCAGGTGGTTCACAACACTGTAGCCAAGTCATGGAGCACAACTTTCTCTGATGGACTATGTTTGCAAAAGGAAAGCTTCTCCTGAGCTAAGCAAAAAAGGAAAAAAGCTTTGAAATTAACTGGAGCAAGCTTTAAAAACAGAGGGAGATAATTAAGCTTTAAAACACACAGGCATCAAGACAAAAACCTAATCTGTGCAATCCTCTCATCTGGAGTGAAATCCTCCTCCTACCCTCCCCCAGACCATTGGTAGCTGGACTGATGGGATCCCTCGCTGCTGGTAACGGCCTGGACACCCACACCAGTGAGTCTCACCCCCAGCAATCACAGGCAAATAGGTAACAGATGCTTTGCATAGAACAGCCTGAATGATTTAATGTATTCACTCATGCAGCCTACAAGCCACACAACACTATTCATCCCTTCAAAGCAAATATAAGACTGAAAGAAAAAAGAAAAGTCCTAGAGCTTTCAAAATGTTACAGGGTGAAGAGGAGGGATGTCAGAGACCGTGACTGCACATGTACAGGTGTGATTTTTCTGAAAAGAGTCTTTTTTTTTCCATATCACTACTTAATTTCTTTTACGTCTTACTGTTAATTCCCTCTTTCAGACCATAAAACATAAGAGCAGACCTATTAGTTAAGAATCTTGCAGCCTTCAACGATTTCCAGCTGAAGGAATCTCCTTAAACTGACATGGTTTTCCATTTAGGGAACCTCAGATACATCTCTAACAGCCTTTGGAAAATTCTCTTTAATTATTTTCCACCTTTTAATTTTGTTTGAAATTAAATTATAGAAGATTTAAGCGTTTTATCTCTTGGTTGAGCAATTCAAAAGAAACATTCAATTTCTGCTACTCTTACTTTCGAATGCAAACTTCAGAGATCAATTTTCAGAAGTTTTTGGTTGCCTTCAGAACCTGAAACAACTTGTTTTGCTTGAATAACACAGATCCTTACATGTGTACTGGAAGTGGGACTGCAAACAGCCTTTCCCAAGGCTACTTTTCTCTCACAATAGGCTGCCCTTGTCATCTGTCTGCTTAGTCTAAAGCCAGACTCTGTGTATATTTTGTTCTGGAAGAGGGTTATATTTAGAAAGATTCTTCTTTTTGGTACTGAAAAACAACCAAAATTTTTAGTTACTAGATTGAACTAATGTAAGGTAACATGATAGAAAAATGCTTATGGCAATCCAGAAGGAAAACTTTCTGTCACAGCCAGCGAGAAAAGCAACAGTGCAATGGGACAGCCATTTCTCACAACTTCATAGTTACTTGTTCTGATAGAGAGCAGCTTGAAGAAAGATGATTTGATCAGATACACAGCTGTTTGTAGATGGGTTTATCTAAATTTTATTTAAATTACTTGTTCCTCAAACCCAAGAAAACAGACCTGACCAGGCTGGAAAGGAGGGTGAAATTTTGCCTGTTATATCCAGATTCCTTAAAGCCATCAAAGCATTGCTTAATTTAGCCTGTTGCTATCTTTCACAGTGTGAAACTCTGGAGGGATTGTTACAGAATCTTAAGAATTAAAAAATGTTAAGAAGAAAGTCAGCAGAACACAGTTCCTGATCCTGCATCCCTGGTACTTAATAGCAAAACCTTTCTGCTCCTGTGATGAAGGCTGACTAGTTTTTCTACAAACATCAGTATTTTCTCATTAGATTTACAGGGAAAGGCTGATTTTTGGGCATCCTCTAAAAGGTCCTGTAACATTTCAAGGTTAGAAGTGGGTGACAGCTGAAAAAAATTGATCATTAAGATAAGTCAAAGTCAATGAAGAATCAAAAGTGGAAATGCAGAAACCACAAAGTGACAGGGCCTCCTTAAAGTCATAGAAACCACTACTGGCAGCACTGGTCTCCTAATCCTTCTTAATACTTTCTCCGCTTTGAATGAATCGACTTTGTATTTGCTTTCAATTCTTCCCTACCAGCTGTATTATTAATTTATTAACATTTATCTATTATTTATGTATATTAATTATTGATAATAACTAACTTATTAATTGTGTTTTCTCAGTGAAAAATTGAAGTAGATCAACATTCAACTTAAACACATGACAAAAAACATTTGTGAGTGGAATAGTAAGCCCAAAGAAGTGAATATTAGGAAGCAACTTTTAAAAGGTATTTAGCATGTAATAATAAACTGCATTAATTTATTTGCAACAGAATTCACTCACACAGAAATTCCTTTGATTAAATTTTTACTTTGGTTGGGTCCACATAGCAGTCCCAATGCTTTTCATGTAGTAATCTAACACAGCTCAAAGGTCCAATACTGCAGTGAGCTGCTCATGAACAATTTATTAATCACTTACTTTGTAAGATTATACACACTCAATTGAGAAAAAAAAATGTATGTTTCTTAGTTTATTAGTTATAAGTTATTCTTCTGCTTGTGTTTCAGATGCTTTACATCACAAGACATACTGATAATCTTTTTTTTTTTTCAGAATTTCTTTTTTGCTTCAGTTATATACAACCTTCAGATTCATTCCTTAAATTCTTGAGTCCTGCCGCTATTACCCCTTTACCAGCCCCAGGCACCGACAGAGTGGTTTAGTGTGAATTTAGTGCTCCCTGAGAGGTTTTTCCCTGACAGCCTGAAAAAACAAACTCCTCTTTTATTCATAAGGCTGAGTGCTGCATGGAAGGAATACTACAGTCTCCCCGAATCGTCCAGCAAGAGATGAGAGGATACATCCTTCAGTTTCAGTGTCTTTTCCTAAACATCTTTGTTGACAGCCCCAGAGTCCAATATTTGGTGTGAAAGTGGTTTGTGTTGTGGTCACTGAGAGGAGAGTCAACTTTACCGGTTGTTTCAGTCCTAAAGGGTTTTTATTCTCCACCCATATGGACTGAATTGGATCAATGGACCTCCTTTTGGTTCTTGCACTGAGGGTAAATGTTTTAGGTAAAGTAGATAAGGTGGCATACTCTCAGGATTTGCTTCTGTGGGAAGTGAATCAAATTAGCCCATTTTGGCAATTTATTTAAGCACCAGAATATTTTGTATGCTTGTGTATTTAGAAGCTGGCAGAACTGAAATCCAAATCCCAATAACATTCTCATTTATTCCGTTCTGTAGGCAACCTTTTAAACAAGATAAAAGGTTCAATTCAATCTCAGGGCATGTGTACAGATATTCTATCTCCCCTTCCCCCTTCCTGCCCAGTGACTTAATTTACTTTTTAAACCAGAATAAACTGCACACCAGAGAGGGTTGTGGGTACTTTGAAAAGGAGGTGAACAAAGCAAGGAGAGTCCTTGAGGCAGCCTCAAGCAACCTGTGATCTGAACCTGAGATCTGAACAACGGAAAGGACCTGATTAGATGGGGCTTCAGTCTTTGAAACTGTGACCCCATGACATTCCTGTGCCTCTCAACCATGTGCATTTCCTCTTAAATCCTGGCATGTACTCTTTTTACATCTCTTACACTTTTCCCTAAAACAAAACCCCACAATTGACTTTTTATTACCACCTCAAGAGCAATCAACGGGGCCTGAAATTTAATGCAGCATTTTGTTAAGCTTGGAAGTGGGAAAACGATTATGTGGAGCCAAATGCTGCAGCCAGGGCTGGCTTGCCCCTTTCAGATATGAGCAGGGGATGTTTCCCTCACATGCTAATGTGTTGTGTTGCAATTTCAGGCTTGGTCTAGATTAGTAGTTAAAGGCATAGTATTGGAAAGTCTTAGAGGAGGCATTTCAACCCTACAGACAAGTGGGGGAATTTAAACCTGTTATTGCTGGATAGACTCCATTAGAAATGCACCAGCTGATACCTGTAAAAGCCCAACCTTCCTGGTCTCTGTGCTGCTTTAGAATGCATTCCCTGATAAGTCTAATTTGCATTTAATTCTAGAAAAGAAATACCTTGTTGCCACTTCCTACCCCAACCAGACACCAACTGCCCAGGAGGCTGCATGAAGTAGATGGAGGCCCTATAGAGAGACCCGGAAAAATCAGAGTGATGGGTAATCACCACCCATACAAATTTTAATAAAAACAACTGCTAGATTCTGGACCTAGGGCAGGACAACCCTGGATGTGTGGATAGACTGGGGAATGAGACGCTGGACAGCAATGCCACAGAAAGGGTCCTGGTCGATGCCACAGCAGTGCCCTGGCAGCCAGGAGGGCCAAGCATGTCCTGGGGGGCATCAGGCACAGCATTGCCAGCTGGGCAAGGGAGGGGATTGTCCCACTCTCCTGCAATGGAGCGGCCTCATCTCAAGTCCTGGGGGCAGTTTTGGGTGTCACAAAATAAAAAAGACATAAAGTTTTTATAGAATGATCCAAAGGAGGGCAACAAAGGGCCATGAGGGGAAGCCGTATGAGGAGTGGCTGAGGTCACTTGCTCTGTTCAGCCTGGAGAAGAGACTGAGGGGAGACCTCATTGCAGTTACAGCTTCCTTGTGAGGGGAAGAGGAGGAGCAGACATTGATCTCTTCTCTCTGGTGACAGGACCCAAGGGAGTGGCCTGAAGTTGTGTCATGGGAAGTTTAGTTTGGATGTTGGGAAAAGGTTCTTCGCCCACAGGATAGCTGGACACTGGAACAGGCTCCCCAGGGAAGCAGTCACAGCACCAAACCTGACAGAGCTCAAGAAGCATTTGGACAATTCTCTCAGGAACATGGTGGGATTGTTGGGGTCTCCTGTGCAGGGCCAGGAGTATTCCATTTTCTGTATTTTATGATTCTATAATTCCTGCTCTTGAGAGGCCCTGCTCAAAAGGCAGCACACACAGAGCAAAGCACAGTCTCCACTCTGCAAGATGCTGCAGGGCCAGCCACAGTGCTGGGAATCCTGACGTTGGGGAAGAGGTGGGCTGACAGGTAGCTGGAGGACAGAGGTGCTGGCAGGCCTAAGGATGGTGCAGAGGTTGAAGCAGAGATTGAATCAGAAAAGTCAAAGTGGCAGATCTTAATTGAACTTGCTTATGATTTATGCTGAAGGTTTCCCATGCTGAAGCATCCAGCCCCTCTCCACGCGCGTGCCGTGCTCCTTCCTTGCATGCTCTGTTTGGCAATGAAGTCACTGACCTTTTCATTGTCCTCATGATGCTTCCCAGTACTGAATGTAGGCTGTTTCCGTCTCCCAAATGCTGGCAGTCCTCTTCTTGTTATTAACTATTTTGGGTTCATAGAAATTTTATAAGTCCGCTTCTGGAGGTAAGGAATCAGTGAAAGAGGATAAAAGGTATCAGAATACACTATTAGGAGATTACTGTGGAAAAGAATATTAAGTGGGTACCTAGATTTAGGCACAGGAAATAATCACATGGGAAATGTCCTTCCTCAGGGTGGGTGCAGCCTCATCCATGCTACTGGGTCATGGTTCCCTGATATATAATGATTTATTGTCCAAGATTTACACCAACTGGGAATTCCTTGTGGTCTCATGCTTTATCTCCTGGAGACATTGCACCCAAGAACAGCTTCAGAAGTCTCCAGATCCTGTTGGGTTTTTCCTGATTTCTGGGTTTGGATTTATCTGTGGGGAGGCATAAAAATCAGAGAGTGTATTTTTCATCTATTTTAAAGGAGACATTAAGGAGAAAAGCAACTATTAGAGTATAATATCCCTGTGAAGTGAGACAAAAAAAGAGGGGACGCAGCTA
>VWZW01004324.1:485880-575319 GCA_013397115.1 Edolisoma coerulescens | reverse complement strand
AAAAAAAAAAAAAAGAAAGCTCTAAAAATGCTCTAAAGCTGTTATGCAAAAGTGAAAAACAAAAGCATTTCCATTATGTAAGCTAGATCAGAAGACATTGCCAGTAAAATGTTTTGTTTGTTTTCTCATTGCTTTTTCACCAGGAGGTGGGGCTGTTAAGCATTGGATTTATTTGGTGATGCACTGAAAAACTGTGGAGAAAATGAGAACCATCTTTCTCTTCCTTTTCCCTCTGAAACTAATTGTGTAAATGTGAATGAAAAGCATGAACTTTCTAGATATTTTAAGCATTGATTTCATATTCTGATTCAAAAATTGAAATAACTTTAAAATGATTTTGCAATGGTTTAAATGAACTGCCTCTAGAAGTGAATTAAGTACTAATAGCTAATTAAAACATTAACTTGGGAGACTGGAAAGCTCAGGAGGTTTGTAATTATTACTATTCCCAAGTTCCTATCGAGTCTATTTCTAGGATAGCTCTGCAATTCAGTTATGAGGATTAAGTCACAAAAAGAAATCACAGGACATTGCAATGTGGCTAATTGCATAATAAAAAGATAAACACATTTAAGGTCACTTGATCCTAATTCTGACAAGCTGCCACAAGGGATGAAAGCAGCTTTTCTAAAGTAAAGAGCCTGAGCTGAGGGAAATGCTTATTTTTGGTGCTTCCATGGCTCTTGCTTCATCACGTCTGAGGGAGAAGTTGCAGACCCCCCCTGGGATGGGAAGATGCAGACAAAGGGAGAAAACATGTAACATATCAGGGAAGTAGGTGCAGGCCTAAGCCCTCATCTTATGCCCCAGCCACTGGGCCAAGAAGCCTCAATGGCAGTTCCACTTGCCCCTCTCCATTTCCAGAAGGGACATGTAAAGGTTGAAGATACATTTCCTCATAAGAGATGTGTGAAGGGCATGTTGTTACTGGGACAGACTTGCAGCTGGAATAATTTAAAGGGATTGTTTTCCCCATCACTCTGTGTTGCAAGCTCTCACCTAATATATCAGGAAATTTCGTTATCGCACCGTGCGGATCTGCTTCTGCACCTGCAAAGAAAACACTTCTGATAGACACCTCCAGAGACTGTCTGTCCTTTCCCTGTCCTCCACCTTCTACTGGAAGGCGTCCCTGCACATGCCACACAGGTTGGATTAGATGATCTTAAATTCCCTTCCAACCTAAAGTATTACATGATTCTAGGATTCCAAAAATACCCTGTGTACAGCCCACCCTGAAACAGAGCTACAGAAAAGACCTGAAGGCCACACAGTGGATCTTAATAGACATCCACTTAGGCATTCCAAGGGTCCCTGGTCACAAGACTTTGGTTGCATCCCCGCACATCTGCCACATCAGAGGTGGTCCTGACCTGTTCACAACGCAAAGCCACAGTCAGGAGTTGACCAGCTCAGAGAAAACCATCAAGACACCAAGGCACGTTAACCAGGGAGCTGTGGCACAGTCACCAGGCAGGGGAAGTCAGGAATTATTTCCAGCCACTGGTGCGGTGGAGTTCAGGAGTAGTGACGGACCTTTGCATCCTGTGGCAGGCACAGCTTCTGCCAGCTCATCCAAATGCTTCCTCCCACTCACAGCACAGCACTTTCCTCTCCTCCAAGGTGACTCATGCTATGTTCACTTCCATCCACAGCCCAGTGCCTGCCAGGCACTAGGAATAAAACTCAGGAATGCGGCCTTGGGTGTCCTAGTGAGATCTATCTGCAGTGTATGGAGGGCAGTGAAGTCCCAGGAATTTGCTCTCCTCCGTGACTTCATCTAGGTACCAAGCAAGATGGAAATTCATCAAAAAGAGGGGGTTTGTTACAGTCAGCTGCCTTGTGTTGTGCCCTACCTGAAAAATTACAAGTTTTCAACCTCAAAGGATTTTGAAGCTGTTCAGCACATATTTGTGACCAATAGTTTCAAAGATTAATAATAACAAATTCAAATAAGGGTGGATACCTTGTTCCCATCCATAAGCAGAGAGCATTAAGGAGGCAGTGAGAGTTTGATTGCCATATCCATATAAAAACATCAGGATCTGCTCTATTAAAACCTTCAGAAGGGATATAACAAACAGATAAAGCAGATTGCTCTGTTCAGTGATTTTAATGTCTGTCAGTATTAGGAAGGAAGGGACTGTGCAGCATAGAAGTTTCATTTCTTGGGCTCAAAAATCACAAATTTAATACTTTAGTGGGCAAGGATTTCATTTGTTATCTCAGATTAGTCACGCCATGCTATTTCTAAATGGCCCATCCACATACAGATGCCATATATATGCACTACCATAATGTGCTGGTGGTGTACAGTCACAGAGAGAGAATCGCAGGATCATTTGGGTTGGAAAGGATCTTTAGAGATCATCCAGTCCAACAACCCTGCCAAGGCAGGGTCACCCAGAGCACGTTGCAGAGGAATGCATCCAGGTGGGTTTTGAATGTCTCCAGAGAGAGAGATTCCATGACCTCCCTGGGCAGCCTCTTCCAGGGCTCTGTCATCTTCAATTGATGTAAAGAATTTTTTCCTCATGCTGAGGTGAAATGTGTGTTTTTGTTTAAGACCTTTGGTCCTTTTCCTGTTGCTGGGCACCACTGAAAAGAGCCTGTCACCATCCTCTTGGCACCTGCCTTGGAGATACTTATATGTGTTAATGAGATCTCCTCAGTCTTCTCCAGACTAAACAAGCCATATCCCGCAGTCTCTCCTCATAAGAGAGATATTCCAGTCACTTAATCATCTTTGTGGACCCTCCCCAGTGGGTCTCTTGTACTGAGGAGCGCTGTCTCACTCACTGGGGCTGAGTAGAGGGGCAGGATAACATCCCTTGGCCTACTGACATTGCCTTTCCTGATGCAGACACCTGAAAATACTTGATGCTAATTTTTGGGAGCTATCAGCACTATAAAACCCTGGTAGACCTCTGGGAGTTTCTGCTCCTTGATGCCAAGGCACAGAGTGCAGTCTGTATAGGTCAGCAACACAACACGGCCAGGACATATTGATATACCAGAATATCTTGGAAGACTTTGACCAGAAAAGAATGTAGATTTATCTGTCCAGATATTAAATTCCTATTGTAAAACACACTGGACTGGTGGGAGGGCAAAGTCATAAGCTATTCTGAGGAAGAGAGATATTATTGCAGTGTGATATAAAAGCTGCAGATGGGAGTTTTACTGTGGCTTCAGTGAAGCCAAAATATCATCCTACAGCACTGAACTCTTAAGTTAGAAATTTTGGGTATAGCACATACTCAATTGACCATTGTGCATTTCTCTGCTCCTTACCTGAAACAGGGCAAAATAACAGACTTATTATTTTATGGGTTAACTATGAATTATGAGTTATTAATTCCTTGGTTGTCATTAGTCACGTGTTTTATTTTGTTTTGGTTTCTTCTTATTTTCAAAATACAAAATCCCAGTAAAATAAGAACCTATTTTAGTTTCCATGAACCCTTTTTTCCCCCTCAGCCAGCAGCAACTTTCTAGTCCTGAAACTTTGCTTTACCTCTGGCTAAAATTTCACACTCATTTAATATTAAAATTTGACAAACTGGAAACATTAAAGCAGAATTATCAATTAGTTTGAGGCTAAAGTTTAATCTACTATAAAGCAGACTCAATCTGCTAGGGAATGTCTTGTGGTAGATTTACTCTCTGTGCTTAATAAACTTTTTTGTTACTTACAGCTTAAATAATTAACCACAGTTTGTGCTTGACATTGCAATATTCGTCTTTGCGTACAGATATGGCTGAACTGATTTGATTGTGACATCTTATGGGCAAAACTGCTGGTTTTTCTGTCTTACACATGACTGAGAAAATTAACAGGTAAAAGCAATAATATAATGAATCCAATTCAGGCAAGAGAAGGGGTGTTAGGTATAAAAAAATATTTGCATCCTGATTTTTATTTGAATCTATCTTTTTTATGGTGGAAATAAGAGAAGATATTGCAACTTCTAGCACCTTTGAATCAGTAAAGAAATAAGACAATAGATTTCCATGAATTCCCAACTCTGATAGGCACGTTGCATTTCCTGAAAGGATCTTTTGAGCACCAACATTTAAAAATATAGATTGGAATTAATCTGTGAATTGGGGGGATGCAAGGTTTGATCAGGATGCTGTTGTCTTCCTTGTGCCAAAAAGCACAAATCTGTTTCAAGCAAATTGTGTCCCCAGCTTGAAGTTGAGCGTAATGTCAGTGCCCATGACAAAGCCAACAAACAGCCCAGCTCTTGTGAGTTGTGCTGTATGCAGAACACGAATGGAAAGGTGGCAACCTCAGCCAAAAGGAAATAAAAGTACAGAAAGTGTAGCAGATTTATTTTAAACATTCTTACAGGGTACCAGTAATGAAGAAAGAATGATGGGCACTATAAAGGTAGCAGAAAATGTTCTTATGAGCAGAAGTCAAAGTTCAGTTTGATTTTCCTGTGCCAGACTGTACTGTATACTTCTATGATGATC
This sequence comes from Edolisoma coerulescens, assembly GCA_013397115.1. Classification (NCBI taxonomy): domain Eukaryota; kingdom Metazoa; phylum Chordata; class Aves; order Passeriformes; family Campephagidae; genus Edolisoma; species Edolisoma coerulescens. The sequence continues at coordinate 570,837 of VWZW01004324.1, read as the reverse complement.
AATTATTATTTCAAAAGTTTTCTAAGTGTTCCCAGTATAAGAAACAGCAGAGTGTGACAAAAATTGGCACTAGGGCACACCTAGATCCTGATCCCAGTTTCTCAAATTTGAAATGGGCTCAGAGGAGACCTCATTTGGAGCTTCTCTCTGAAGACAGCACGTCTCTGCTCATACCATCAATCCATTTTTTAGTTCTCCCTACGGCCTGGGATCTTTGCAGTGATGGCTTGCTTTAACATCTTAATTTATGCTGCAACACAGTTCAGAGGTGCTTCTGTTCTGTTGGGATTCATAACAACTACTGAACACGTAATGGTGAAATAAATCCCAATAAACTGAATATAAATGCTCCCTTTAGCTTGAAGGATTTCATCAATTATTTTGAGAATCAGCTATACATGGATAGCACCTTTTTAGTTGTTAACTTTTCCACATTTTAATTTAACTGGAATTTCTTTTCTTTTGTTTCTTGTGAAACATAGTTGAGAATATCTCTCTAGAGGGAGGAAAATATTTGACTTGTGTACCTGTGAAAAGCCTATCTCAGAATCTTTCCTGAGCTGAAACATTCATTGAAACAGGACTTGCTTTTAATGTGAAGAAATGGAAAACAGCTTTTATTTTTACTGCTTTTGAATGGCTGGTATGTGTTTCTGTACTGATATCAGCAGATGTTACAGTGTGGTTCTGTCTGTCAGGGCTGAATAAATGTTCAGTGGATGATGGGCATGAAGTTCATGTGTTGTAAATGTTACTAAAACATAACCCAGAAAGAGCGTTATAGATGGCAGAACATGATTGGCTGTATGCATATATCTGCCCTTTGCTTCCCCACAGCATAATTTAGAAAGATATCCCTTCACTTTTCACCCTTTCCTAATGTATTTCAAGCTGTAAAAATAAAACCATTTTTGTTCACCTTTACATCTAGTTCACTTACTCTGTTTCATTGATGCTGATGTAACCCAGGAGGCATGCCATTCACTTCTTCAGAGTTTTATTAGATTTACAGGGGTAAACCCAAGAATTTGGCCTGAGAAAGGATTAAATTCAGAGCAAGCTTGTTAGTGAAAAAATAAATCTGCCTTCAGTTTAGTTTTTTCTCAGTTAAACAGATACAAAGAAATCTTGCACTCCATTATTTACAAGATTTGGTGTATTTTTCTATTACGATGAGAAACTCTTTTTTTCTTTGCTGTTTCAGAACGACAGAAGCCTTCTATTTTTTTTTGAAAGAGCTAGAGACCATTAAACACCATTGAAATGAAAAACAAAATCTGACAGAAAGACTCAAAACCTGGGGAGGTAAAGGCCTTTTCCCACCGTATGCAATATGGACTTGGTGTCTTATACATAAAAGAGAAAAAACAGCCTTTGAAAAAGGCAAACATGAGTGGGAGGAAGCCGTAGAAATCAGACTTGGCCAGCCTGTACAGCTGAACAGAACTTTGTGGGTGTTCATACTTTCCTGCACCAAAAATGTAACTCACAAAATAGGCACCAGTCCCTGCTCTCACTCCAGCCCTCACTCCTGTTTCATCCACCCCTGCTCAAGGAGAGCAAACAGAAACACCAACAGTTTTAGAATAGTAGCACATTTCAGTGTGATAGGAGACAGGACATACAAAGTAGAGATTGGACTTCGTGAAAAACCCAAGGGACCAGCAAAGCTGCTTTTCTGGGATGACTTTCAGTTGTTCTAATTTGTAGCAGATACAACAAAGACATCTGGAGATGTTTGGCAGGTCCCTTTCTGCTGGCAAGGTACCTCATCTACCCAAATTCCTCTCCCCTCTCTTTCTTATGTAATTTGGTTTTATACAATTTAATTTGCCTGCCTTCACGTAGTCCTCAAACCTGATTCTTTTTGCAATAGAGCCCCTTTGCATTTCCTTGGCTCCGTAAAGGGGATTTATATTTTATATTTGCATTGATTTGAAGGACTTCTGTCCCATCAGAGTGCTGAGAAAAATAGTTTAATGACTCTGAAAATCTGCCTCCATCCACTATGTCTGGTTTACTTTAGTCTCAAGATCTCTGGCACGGGTGTGTTCCTGTTGTCCAAAGCATTCATAGCTGTAGTGTCCTCAGCGAAAGAGCTCTGAATTCCTAGGAGAGCCTGAAGTCATCTATCAGTCCAGAAGGTTGCTGAGGCACTTTCACACCTACTTAATTGCAGTGTGGTTAGGTTGGGATCACATTTCTGAGTCACATGGAGTCCATATGTGAGCATGTGAGACTGCATGACTTGGCTTTCAATGTTTTAGAAAGAGATAATGTGGGATCAACGTTCTGTAATTTTGGAACATATAAAATCTTTTACTCACTTGACAGGCCAGAGAAGAACTTGTGAAGCAAAACTTGTGAGCTTTGTCATAAGCACTGTCTTCATTCCTACAAAGCCATTGCTTGCATCCAGCTTGCAGATGTCTTCCCATCACGCAGAGTGGCCAGTTCCTTGCTGAGTTCATCATCTGGATACCTGGTTATCATCTCCAGCTGGGGAAGAGAGAAGTGAAGGATGTTGCATTTAGAGACAGCATGAGATCACAGGAGTCCCCTGCTCATTACTGCTTCTCAGACCACAAGACTATGCACTTTGATAAGCCAGGCTTTTTCTTTCAGCCTTCTTCTTTTGTTCCTGGTTTCTTTTTATCTTTTATTTTTTTGCCTCCACATTCTTATGCTGAATTTTAGTAACCTCTGAAACAGTGTAAATTGTGCTTTATACCTTCTCAGCAATGTTCCCTTGCTTGTTCTGTCCTTAATATGGATTTTTCAGTTATTTTTTTCTTTTCTCAGGGGTATGTGCTGAGCTGTGTTTTGCTCAACAAGAAGCAAAGAATGACTTTTCTATTTTTCTATGTTTTTTTCCTTAAATAAAGTCAGGGTATACAGGGAATTAAAACTTTTTCAACACTAGGGAGATACAGACAGTAGAAGCATTTTAACTGGTAAAAAAATGGCAAAAAATCCATGGTATGGATGCAGCTGTACTGTAAATTCAGTCTTTGTTACCAATAAAGGAAAATAATCCACAAGATCCACAAGAAAAACTCAAATCTATTGGGTTTTTTTTCTGTATTATTCTATTCACATTAGTTGACCTCCTGATATTACTTGGGAAAACACACAGGTTGAAAAAAACCCGCACAGAAATTGGATTTCAATGAAAACAAGATGAGAATAGTTATACTTAGCAAAATAATGAATTTTCAATAAATATAAATTATACCATGCAGATATGACATAACAAATACATGTGCTGCTGTTACTTATAAAAATTGTGTGCAAAGGAATGCGAATACAAAATGAAAAGAACAATTCCTGAGAATGAAATAACTAGTTTTAGTGCAGAAATCTTACCTAATTTATCTAAGTTGAAGAAACTGAATTTCAAGAATACTTTAATATCTCAGACATGAAGCTTAACAGTCCCATTCTTCAAGGACAAAAGAAAGTATTCAGAGTGCCAGGGCCATCTTTTTTTTTACTTCAATCAATATTCTGAAATATTTTAATCTATAAAAATGTAATAGGATATGATTACACCGTTTCCTTGCAATCTAAATAAGGCAAAGATTATGTTTATGTCTGCTTAGCAATTAAGTGGGTTCTCCTAAATTTTTGCCTGTCTAAAGCCTTGACTCAGTTCTTTCTCATGCTTCAGCTATTGACTGATCCCAGAAATTTCTTAGTCTAATTAGCTGACCTGTATTGCCTTGAGTGTTACTCCATGTGTGCTAATCTCATACTCTCACCCACTCTGTCTGCAGTGGTTGTGATATACAGTTTTCTGTATTATTGGTTAAAATGAAGAATTAGGATTACATTATGGATGCACGTAAGACCTTCCATTGGCACAGCTGTTCCAGTGAGTAATCAATTTCTCAGACCCAGACCAGAACGAACACCTATTTCAGCCAAAACTTTTCATATAAGTCTCAAAATGTTCTGAATTACCCTATTTGGGGCTAATTTAGCCCACTTAGCCTAACCAAGATTTAGCAAAAATCAAGGACTTAACAAATTTACTAAATTTAACACATCACCTGTTCTGAGTTTCAGAAATGAGGTGAAAAATTATTGTGACAAAGTGCCAGAGATTCGTCTAAGACAGCAGGTGTTGTGGGATCATGAAAACCCAACCTTGCCTGTGTGGCTGATCAGAGGCTGGATTTGCTTGAGCTGATTGAATTGAAAAGAGTTGATATAGGCAGGCTGAGAAAAGGCAAGAAATAAAGAATTCTAATTTATACAGTTAAATTAGGTAAATTCTGGAGCATGTTACAGTTTTGATATTACATTGCTTCCACCTAAGTCTACATCAACCCTAGGAATGCCAGTCAGCTGACATCTGTGAAAGTCAGGGCAAGGAAGGTTTGTCATCCCTGCATTAGAAGGGGCAGTACTGGGATCACTTCCCTTGCTGATGGAGATGTTTGTGTTCTTGGGCCAAAGCACAGCATTGCTAGCAGGGCTGTGCACAAACCAGGGGAACGCTGCTGTATGCTAACATACAGTTCTGCTTGGGCCACTGAAGCACTTGGAAGTTTGATAAACTCATAGGTTCTTTGTGCTCTGTGTGGATGTGTTTTTATCTTTATTGCTCTTCAAAAAGCCCAAAGATTTAATCTATTTTAATTTACGACAATATGGTGTGGTCAAAACTTATTATTATTCTAACCATTAATGTTGTGTGGCTTGAAGAAGCAGGGTTTTTTTCCTCTGCTTATTTCAAAGCTTTTCCATTTTTAAAGGGGCTGGTCATACAGGAGATGAAATCGTTGATACTGCAAAGCTGAGTTTTAGTGGGCCTTGGATGATAGTGCATTGGCTGCAGTGAAAGGATTTGATAATTTCCAGTAACTTCATAGTTCTCCACAAGTTGTTGGTAGTCCTTTTGACAATCATGAAGGAGATCTACAATTAGTACTGAACACACTAATCCCTTTACTGAAGAAAAATTACATCTCAGAGAACCTGTGTGGAGACACCACTTACAAGTCACAGAGTTCTAGCTGTTACTAATTTACAGTGCATTAATGACCAAGAATCTTTCACCGATTTCAAATTTGTTTTGGTGGGGAGAATAAGAACATGCCTTTTCAACAAAGCTCAGAGGAAATGCAAATAAAGAGGTCTATTTCCTCAATAAAGGCTAGGAAAGCACTGTGGTTTCCAGGATAACTCCCACTGTCCCTTGGCAAATGTTGGTGCTGCTCTAACAGATGCAGTTGAGAGTATTGGATTACAAAATTCCACTGAGTAAACACTCACCAGGGATCTCTGTGCCCACTAAATCCTCTTTCCTTTGTGGGGAGTGTGCGTCCCTAGACAGCAGGGGTTCTTTGTGGTCCCTGAGTTCAGGGACAGCAATTTTTTCTGGCCAGTAATTGAACTGTACAAGGCTCCTCTGAGCCACCCTTGTGCACTGTGAGTCCCCGAGTGGATCAACAACACCACAGATCTCACCTAGAACACTTGGCATGTTCGAAGAAGGTGCTTGAAAGAGAATCAAACACAACCTTTTGCTGACACATTGAGATATTGATTTGTACAAAAATAACTTTCAAGCTGATAAGATAAATAGCAAGATGATTATTACACATTTGGTGTGTATAACACATTCACTAAATAGATGATGGAGAGATAGGTAGATAGATAGATAGATAGATAGATAGATAAAATGCAGTAATGATAGAAGTGGAAGGGAGCAAAATCTTCTGCAGGATTCATAAATACCAGGGAAATCTGTGAAACAATCATATGAAAAGTGTTCTTTGTTGACCAAACCTTTGTCATAAGGGTGAATGGATGCAAGGAAGAATTCATGCCTGTGGATCACCAGCTTTTTAAAAATGAAACCCATCTTTGTCATTATCTTAAAACAATGGGAAGAATATTAAATGGCACAAATATTTTCCTGATGGTGCACAATGAATTAAAATATTCTCAAGAATGATAAAAAGGAGTTCAAAGAGAGGCAGACTTCCTTAGTCAAAGACCATGGTTACATTTGTAGTTTGGCTACTCTTAGATATTCCTCACATTAGAATTCTAGTATTTCTCCTGAGTTTTAGGAATGCAGTTGTGTTCCTGAGTCCTGCAACCAATTTTCCAAGGAATAATGGAAATTAACTGCCTCAGCCATGAGAGATTCCAGATTTGCTATCATGGACCCCTTTGGACAAGGCATCCTTGAGATTTCCAACATCAGTATTTAACAGAAGTGCTGTCAGCCCAGTGAAAAAGTCAACTCCACGTGTTTTAGATGCATTAATACGTGTTATTTTTTGTGTGAGGTAGAACTCCATTTTGTCTGTTAATTAAGCATGACCACCCTGTAATGGCTCTATGTAACTTACAGGTAAAGCAAGTGAGGCATCTCTCTGCAACAGAGCAAGAAATGGGTCTTACTCTTGGTCTCTCCCTCTAACCACTGCACCATGAGCCTGCCTATTGGCAGGGAATGTTTAGGTGGAAAAGTGATAGGGACTGATATTGCAGCTTCATTCTCCTCTCCTACACTCTGCTTAGATTCCAGGTATGCCCACTTCTGGCAACAATCTTGTCTTTCCATAATAGTTCCTCCTCCCACTTAGTGCAACTGAGATTTGAGCTCTCTGCAAGACAACTTGTTGAACCATGCCCATATTTGACTGGCTTTGGTGTCTTGTGAATTGTTAAAGTGAAAATTGCCTATAAAAATAGGCATGCAGTCCTTTTCATTCCCCATGACTGGAACTGTTACCTGAGAGGGAGATTTTGGCTACAGTGTGCAGCAGTAAATCCCAGCCTGCAATAAAAATGATGCTAGACTGGAAAACTCAGAAAAAGGCTTGTGAGGATGATTAGAGGTCTGAGAATTTTTCTTTTTTCTTCTAGTGAAGGATTTAGAAAGCTGAATTTAGTCTGTTTAAAGGAAAGAAGTAAGTAGCAGATTTAATCAAAGCCCAGAATTACCAACAGGGGTGGATATTTCTGATGCCACAGTCCTTCTTAATCTAGGAGAGAGAAGTTAATAAGAATCAGTGCTTAGAAGATAATACCAGACAATATAATTTTAAACACAAGCCATAACTGCTAGCACTGAGCAGGAAATGATGAAAAAATCTCTCTTTTTTTTTTGTTGAGTCTCTAGACTAATTCTTTGTTTGAAAAATGATGGTCCAGATACAGGAATTCCACAGTGAAAAGCTACTACTTATGTTGGCCAGGAGCTCAGTTCAGATCAGTGTTCTGTCCTTAAAATCCACAACTCTCTGAAGGGAATCGTGGGTCCTTTGAATAGACCCTGAGGAAAAGAGCACAGAGACATAGGACAAATGTGGAGTTGGAAATGGAGGGCAGAGTGAGGTGATATATGCTATGCCATACTGTGGGTGAGAAAAATCAAAAATAAAAGATATTCTTCCCGTTTCTCAGTGTATTTCTATATTTGTTTGGCCACAGAAACTATTATAGTAACTAGGGCTTATCACGAAAGTGCTTTTCTTTTTTTAAAACTATTGATTTTTTTAGAAATAGCAAGCAAACAACTGAAGACTGTTTCAAAAGCTTTGGCTAAAACTCAAAAGTTCTGATATCACAGGATTTGCAGTTTTCAGTCACTGTACCCTCAGCAATTTTTAATCCTTTTTTTTCCTGATTAGGATTCCCACTTTGCATAGTGTGCTTTCCTTCTCTTGTTCTTATTGAGCTACTTCAGTATGTCAGGAGAGCCCCACAGTCAGAGGTCCCATATGAAAGATGGATACAGGTCAGTGAGCCTGAAAATAGAAGGAGAATAAAAGAAGGGAAGCAAATAAACTATGACACCAGGGAGCAGCTCAGCAAGGTTTTAATCAAAATTGTGTATTCTGCTCACCAATATATTCAGATCTCTTCTGAATAAGTTCATTTTAAAATTATCATTAAAAACACCTAAAACAAAGCAAAACAAAGCAAACCACAAAATTTTCTTTTCCATAGAGAGTACATATTTTAAAAATGTATGAATGTAACAGAAAACTTCCTTACTTTGGTTTCAATAAAAAAAGGTGAGCTAGCTATTCTAATGACTACCAGAGGTAAAAAAACCCCCATAAATTCAGTGTTTTATCATTCAAAAGCCCAGATGTTTGTCTGACACATCTCTGGGTATTTGATGGGCACATTCTTAATACACAGAGCCTCATAAAAATAATATTTTAATCTTTGAACATTATTAGCAATCTACTTGCTTATTTTTACTAGTCACTGTATAGCCAAGATCAAAATGAAGAGAAACAAGCAAGTAAAAGAAACTTTTGTTAAAATTATAAGTACAATTCAGTTGAAGAATGGAGATTACTTTATGTTTTATGAAAATTGACTGACATACTTCAAATAAAGGTATCACTGTGAGAAAACTTTTAAAATTTTCAACTCATTATATTATTATATAAAATTATACAGTAATAAAATACAAAAAGCAAATATAATTATGTATTATAACAAATATATAGATATATCTCATATGATATATTTCTAGATGCTATTAAAGATATATCATATGCAATTCTTATAACATTTAATGGTTTAGTTATTAACTATATAGTAGTTTCATATGTTACTTTTATTAAATGATATTCAGATTAAACATTAGCATAGCATTAATGAAACATTTCTTCATAAATTTTGTTGATATTACTGTCAGATGGGAAACTTGTAGCTTGATTGAATCTGGAAAATTATGGCACTTAAGTTCCCGTGTGAAGAAAGTTATTAATGACTGGATAGATTCAAGTTTCCCTGACAACATATTGCTGCACTGAATCAGGTGGGATTTTACAATCATAAATTGTTTTAACAATTGAATTCGGCATGAAATAGGACCAATGTACCATTAGAAACTGGCTTGAATATGCATAGGAATTAATAGTATCATAGGATCATTAAGACTAGAAAAGACCTTTAAGGTCATTGAGTCCAACCTTTTTCCAAACACCAACACGTCAGCTAAACCATGGCACTGAGTGCCACATCCAGTCATTTCCGAAACACTTCCAGGGATAGTGACTCTGCCACTGCCCTGGACAGTGTGTTCCAATGTTTGACAACCCTTTCAGTGAAGAAATTCCTCCTGATGTTCAACCTGAACCTCCCCTGGTGCAGCTTCAGTTCATTTCCTCTTGTTCTGTCCTTGGTTGTCTGGGAATAGAGACGAACCCTCACCTGCCTACAGCCTCTTTTCAGGGGCTTGTAGAGGGCAATGAGGTCTCCCTTGAGAACCCTTTTCTTCAGGCTAAGCACCCCCAGCTCCCTCAGGCACTCCTCATGTGATTTACTCTCCAGACCCCTCGCCAGCTCCACTGCCAATCTCCTGACACTCTCCAGCTGTAAAGGTGCAACTCTTCTGCTTGCTGAGGCTCTGCAATAGCAGCTCTACTTACAGGGCACAGACACTGTGAACCCATTTGCTTTTCCACCTGGGAAAACTCTGAGACTAGGACCCAGAATCAGCTTGCTTTGGGACATTCTGTAATAAAAGATATTTGAGTTTGGAGGTTGTTTCATTACAGTATTAAATTCTGGCACCATTTCACACTAAGTCCTTTTCACCTCTCACTGTAATGCTGTATCTCTTCAGCATTTCGATTCTGGGTGCTAAACTGCAGAAAAATGCAATCATCTTTGGAAATGGTGAAATTCTTTTTAGGTTGTTAAGTCTCTTTTTCTCTCTGGATAGTTTATTAGCTTGGTTCCGTGTGTTCAGTCTTGGTTTTCTCTCTTAAATACCTTCTCTCCTCAAATCTTTCTCCCACGGTACATTTATCAGCAGCTTCCTGTGATGGATGTAGGTATTGAGGGAATTAATGAGGCTGAAACCATTAATTGTGGTGACAGTTTTTGTGACAGCAAATTTTATGGTCCAGATTTCATGGTCCAAATTTACAATTAGAAAATCGACTTTATATGAAATTCGCTTAGGTCACCTTCTTATTTCTATGATGCTTCTCCTCTGTCATGTTTTCTGTCTCTCATCTACTTTGATGTGTATATTTTGGGGAAAGTCTGTCAAGGGCCAGCACAGAGACAGCCACATTTAAAATGGGAAATGAGAGATCACCACATCATTGAGGCTGAGCTCAGTCGATGGGACTCAGGAACATGAACATCGTAACACAGTGTCAGAAAAAGGAAAGGAGACCACAGCAAAGACAATCTTCTTATTTCAGGTGGTCTCCATCTGACATAGATCATGCTTCTGTATTGCATCCATCACAAGGAATCGCCTGTATTGACTGAAGTCTGAAAAAAGACTTACATATCTTACATACCTTTGTAATATGAAAGTGCAATAACTGCTCTTCTGAATTAGTTCATGGTTGTATTACATTCACAAAGTAATTTTAGAAAGTTTATTTGAACTGTTATCTAGAGACTTGGGATTTCTGCAGTGTAAAAATTAAACCAGTTACCTTTTTTTAATTAAAAAAAAAGGGGCTATTTTAGAAAACCAAACCAAAACCCTTCACCTGAAAATTTAGTTTCTTAGCCATGAATAAGGTAAAATTTAGGGTATTATTCCCCAAATGACCATTTATGTAAGGAAGATGGTTTTATCCAAACACTTTTCTTGTGAGTATTAAACCGTTTTTTATCTATTATTCACTCTGACAGCTCCAGCCCATGGGATTCTTCCTTACCTGATAAGGACCTTGAGTAGACCCAAGGCCATTATGACAGTTCATTTATCTGGAAGAGAGCACAGGGTCAGGTATCCTTTTTGCAGCAGCACATGACTACGGGAGCACCTTTTGGTACCAGTCTAATTTTACATATTATTAAAACCAGTGGTTTGGGAAATTGGAGGGTGAAAGAAAGTTTTTACAGACTGTGAATTCTTTTTGCTTCTCTGGGTAGGACTCGTTGTACCTAAGTTTTGTTATCAAACAGTTCAGTGTCCAACTCAGTTTTAGAATCTGTGAAGGGGAGAAGCATGAGATAACAATTCATTTCTTCTCTCTCAAACCCAGTTTAGGATGGGTTTAGTCATTTTTTATGATGCGCCTGTTGATCTACAAGTATTAGGAAAAACAAAAGCAATGGTTTAGACTAAATGTTGGGGTTTTTATCAGCTACAAAGGATAACTGAAAAACTGACAAGTACATACCATGCTTTTCACGTATCGTTTGGACATCCCTTCATTTTTTTGGCTTCTCTGATGAGATAGATACTGTGATGCAAAACACACCCTCCTCAACAAGTGTTGTCAAAGACAGAAGCTGATTTGATTTCTAGAATCATATTTAGTGTATTTGAGGCATGAGTTTTCTCAAATTTCCACAGTGATCAAAGGCCATGCTTTTGATATTACCTGTGTATTTGCAATAGCACTGAATTGAATTAAAAGTCAGTATCAGGTCATTGAATGAAAACTCTTATGTTGGAAAAGTACCAATCTTCAAAAGCAAAATGTACTTCAGCTGTGAAAAAAATAAGTTATTTACCTTAATTTGAAAAAATGTTATTGTTTTCACATTTTCTGGTGCTGTTTCCCAATGGAAGTACAATGGTAGGTGAGATTCAATTAAGGCCTGATTTCGTAGCTCTGAATAGAACAGGTCTTGTCTAGCTGTGAAATTATCATTTATTTGCTAAGTAGGCTTTGTGCTGGTGCACTGGGTGAAGTTAAAACATATTTGAATGTCTTTTATGTATCAGGTTTTTACACTTCTGTAGTAAATCCTGCTCATAGAATCCTTTTTCAATTTTTTTCTCTCTGATTAAGAGAAAATGCTAAACACTGAGCAGTGAATGACAAAAGAAAGTACTCTTTTATGCTAATGGATATTTAAAGCAGCCCATGAGATAGAAACAATTGACAGCTACTGAAAATTAAGTCTCATAGAGATTATGCTAATGGAGCTTTTCATTTTAAAAAGATGAATTTTGATTTTTTCCTACTGAAGTATTGTAATTATTGTAAAAGTGAAGCAATAAGCAGAATCTAATGACTGATCCTATCTTTTAATAGTCTTTTCATAACAAAAATATTACATGAATTTTCATCTATGAGAAGACTGATGTGATCATTATAAGTCAAATTGAATACAATAGATATGATCAATATTCTTGAAATGCAAAAGCACCAGAGAACTGGACATTACTTAATGTGAAGCCAACAGAGCTTTGAAGGGAGACTCCAGGAACTGCAGAGTAAGAGTGTGAGACTCAGAAGTACCTTTAATGAAGAGTAGAATTGATGGACACATGGATAAATAGTGGGTGTGTGCCAAGGTATCCTTTGGAAAAAAATTCAACCCCTATATGCCTACTGGGGTACTTTGATGAACCAATAAATATGTGGACTTAATATATTTATTTGGACTTGTTAATATATCTATTTCAATTTCCAAGAGATATTCAATAAAAAGCCAAAGAAAGGCATAAAATAATCTTCCCAAAGTAAAGCTCCTACAGTATAAAATGGGAGTTCCTTTTCTGATTGAATAATTTTTTAATTGTTAGGAAAAGGGGGATAGCAGGAAGCAATCAGATTTACAGCATAGGTAGGTCAGTGGCAGAGTTCCCCTGTGTCTATCCTGGGAAAGGGATGTGAATAACGAGGCAGAAATTTGCTAACGACACTAAGTAATTTATGGTAAGGAAGACAGGGAAGCTGATGGCTTCTGGAAGATGTTATAACACTGAATAATGAAGCAATAAAATGACTGATGACATTCCATGTAGATAAATTTTACATGATGCTGAAGCAGTAACATTCTAAACTTTACATAGAAAACGATTGGTTTTGACTGTTATCACTCAGGAAAAAGACCTGGGGTTACAGTACATAATTCTGTCAAAATATTAACTTACTGATAACCAGTGTCAATAAAGCAGGTGGAATATTCAGGATTATAGGGAAAAAATAAGTTAAAGAACATAATCATACCACTGCACAGGTCCACAGTTGTGTCCACATCTTCTGTAGGGTATGATATTCTCATTCCTTGCCAGTNAAAGGTAGCTTTAGAACAGATAAAAAGGGTGATGAAGGGTCTGGAAAAGGTCTGGAACAGGTTCTGGATCCTGTGTAGGGCTGGCCTTTTCAACCTGCAGACAGACAGTTCAAGAGGATATTACCGATACCTATAAACCATTGATGTCCTAAAGAAGATGGGTGGGGATCAACTGTTTGTTGTCTTTTCCGGTACGAAATCAAAATACCTAAGAAAAATGAACCTGAAGGAAACTAGCAAGGGGAAAATTGAAAAGAAATTGAAGAGAGCAGCTTTCATAGAGGATGGAGAATCTTCCCAGGCTGCTGTTTACAAGGACAGCTGTCTGTTTCTGGAAGTCACTGAGTCATCTAAACGGATCTATGATTCTATAAACTGCTGGAGGCAAGGGAAGTATTTTTGGGAAGTATTAGTATTTGCTGTATTATGCCACCTCCCAGATAGTCACTGTTGGTCACTGTCAGAGGTAAAATAGTTGAATAACTGTATCTCAGTTCTGACACAATATGCCTATTTTTATATGGTTATTATCAGATCCAATCTCCTGCATACTGTGGTTAAGTGTAGATCACAAAGAAGTCATTTTTTCCTTTGGAGACGATGCATTGGAGTGATTTAAAAATAGATGAAGTTTCCAAGGAGCATACTTGAAAAGACCAAAGTCTTTTTTAAAATCTTCAGAAATTATCAACCTGTATGTACTTTTTGAGGGTACTAAATCATTAACTTTCTTTGCAGTATTTTCTTTTAACTCAGAAAAACAAAATCTGTTGCTTAACAAAGCAGAAGTACTGAAAATAAAGAGACTTTTGCATAAATTAAAGAGGTTTCTATAATTTTCTACAAAGTTAGTAAGGTTTGGTGTATTAAATTACCATGTGCCAGTTGTGCTTTTCCAGCTGTTGGTGAGGACTCAATTCAGTCAACTGAGTTTAATTACTTAGCACTACTTGAAAGTGGCTCATGGTATCTGAGACATCCTCAAGGGTCTGGCAGATACAGCACAAAGGTTAAGCCAGACATTTTTGGAATAGGAACTTGAAATCAGGCAAGAAAAGACTGTGGCACAGAAATGGTGCCAATGACTAACTGTAACATAACTGTCTCCTATCATCCCTTGTCATGTGACTTAGCCCAAAATATCAGTGAAAAAACATCATCTCCCTTTTTATTTGAATTAAGAACATGCAAATGGACAATCACATTCTCCATTTCTGTTAGGATGCCACATTGGTCATGTGTCCAAATATAAAAATAAAAAAAATTCAGGCTTAATGTCCATTGCTAACCAACTTTGTCACTCCTTTTTTGTTCTTTTTCTAAATGACATCTTTTTCTCTTTCTGTAATGGATAGAATGTGCAGAATCAATTTGTTGGGCAAAGTGGTTACAGTTCTGTGTCAGTTCTTTAGTGCAGCATACTGGCATAAAAATTAATTTTGTACTTATTAGTAGAGATATATTCCAGTAGAACAACAACTTCAAAGAATCGAACAATAATGAGAACTTGTCTTTAATTAAGCATTTCACTGAATGGAATAGTAGGGAGAAGGATCTTAGGGAGCCATAGTTAAATTTAATGAGATTGATCATCTGAGCTCCACGCAGGTGGCAGCAGCAAGATGTGCCACTGACAACAATTAAAAGTGTAAACATAGAACATAGTAATTATTTTTCTGAAGTGAACCAGATTTTATTTTGTTCCCCCCTTCCATCTTTTTTGCCTACTTCCACCAATAATGCATCTGTTGCTTTGCATGTTAACATGATAACAACATAAAACTACTACAGGCCCAGTCACGGTGGTTACTCATTTTCCCAGACAAGGATGAACTTCATGAAAACAGTGTTTCAGAGAGAAAATCTTGAGAGAAACCAGTTGCTGGGTATTTTACCCTTCTGCCTTACACACACCGCCTGCTTTACCTGATCCAGTGGCGATAGCATGGAAATCTATCACTGCTTTACCAATCCAAGGGAAATTCACTTCCATTTTCCAAAAACTGTGACTGGCCACAGAATAGGACTGCTAGCCATTCCAGAAGGCACACCAGTTTTTCTGCCAACCCAGTATCTGCAGGTGCAGGGCATCAGTATCTTACCAATGAGAAATAATATGAATATTAGCACCAGTGTTTACACTGATATCTGCAAAAGTGACTTTTTGTAACCCCATTCTCGTACCAACCCCTTAGGTGAGATTACTCACCTAAGGACTGGTCTGGAGGAGCCGTGTGGGTGGGAATGGGAAAAATCCTTGGTTCTTATGTCTTTGCTCACTTCTCTTTGTAACAGTTGGATGTCAAAAATCACAAACCATTTCCCTTTGCTGTCAAGGACTGTGCAAGGACAAAATAATAACATGCATAGTGGGGCATTTAAATGTGACTTGGAGAGCACACTTTGGAGCAGGCTGAGGTTAGATAAAGTACCGTATTATCCTCCAATAACTTCCATATGCGTTAGAGTACAATGATAGTAATGCACTCACTGTCCTATTTTCTTAATCCTCTTGCTTGGGGAGCTGTGGCGTGGGTGGAAATCAAGATTAAAAGATAGGAGCCTAGATAACTGTGCATAGCTAAGCCCTGAAAATATTAATTTTTGTCTTTGAACTGCGCTATTCATGGTGGGGAGTAAATTAATGCAGGATTAGAAACACCATTTTATACAACATGTGATACAGGGCCAAACTGAAGAGCCTTATTCCCTGTTAATTAAACCACACAGTTCGTATTGTTCAAAAATACTGATTTAAGGAGGAGAACTTCAAATTAGAAAATGTTTTGGTCTGGTTATGTTTAATTTTAATTAACTAGAAACAAACTAATTTGACAAGTGTTTCACAACACAGAACTTGTAAAGGGAGAGTTGAAGGTTATGCATCATCTGTGGGTTATATTTTAAGTAAAACTGCATTTAAAAAAACCCTAAATAAATACTCTAGCCTTTAACACAAGACATTTAAAACATTTTACTATCAGCTTTTTATGAAAAATGTTTTTACTTGGCATAATATTAATGGTTAAATATTTCTTAACTCCACCACTAAACATTTCAACAAACAGAATTGACCATTTCATATCATTTTAGTCTGAATGCTACATAAAATACCCATGCAGTGAAATATAGCTCACCTATGATCAGCATTCTAGAGGGGTCATCCTGTACTAAGCTGTGTCTCTAACATAATTCAGCCTTCAGAAGTAAAAATCTCACTTCAGCGATGAAAGGGGAAGCCTAAGTGATAAATTTAAACAAAATTTTAAAAAACCCCAAAACCTGTGAATCCCACCTTTTAGATTATTGATACCAGCTTTGTTCAGGCAGATAACTTTCTACATTATATTTGCTTGCTAAAGAACCAAAGTAGGAGTGATTCATGTCATATTAGATTGTCTGCAGAATTCAGTGGGTTTGGGTCTCCTTGGGATTGACAGTATAGAGGTTTCTGTTGTGAAAATCTAAGCTCCTGGTTCTACATCATACTGGAATATCAGCATCTCCCGAGTATTAAATATATGCTATGAATAATAGAAAACAAAATTGGAGGTAAGGCATTAGACAAGTAGTTGAGAATAATGCCTTAGTATCTTCAATATCTAGGTGAGAAAAGATGAAGATAAACATTTTATTCTAATTTGTATCTTACATTTATTTACAGCCAATTTCCCTCTAATTTGATTTGTTTCCAGTAAGTGGATCTGTTACTCTCCTTTCTTTCAACAATGGTGCTTAAAATCATTAATTATTCCCCATTACTTGTGCTTCTCAGGTTGATTTTTCTGCTGTGGAGAAAAGGAATTTTCCTGTACTAAGATTTTGTTTACTTAAGATTTTTAAAATGTCTCTAGAAATAGACTGGCCCACTTGCCTCTGGAAGGATCAATCTCTATGGATTGCAACCCAATGATTAAGAACTAACTCTGGGAAGAAAGAGGTCTTTAAGATATGTCTGAGAGAGAGAGAGAGAGAAGAAAGGCAGTGTGTTAGTCTGGTCAATCTCCCACAGAGCTGTCAGACAGGAAAGGTTGTGGACTTCATGAGGTACCCAGCTGGTAGTTCAGTGGAATGAAGGGAAGAAGGGCAATATGAAGTGCTGAGTTACACAAGAGTGCTTAAAGACAAACTGCTTATGAATTTTGGAAATTTTTTTTAGACTGCCATTTCTGTTTGTAAATTGAGCATTTTCAGGCTCAAGTAGTGGGAAGAAATTATATTTTTGACTCTTGGAAGTCATAACATTATGATTATTTCATGAAGTGCTTGCCCTTTTTAATGCTATAAACTGTGCTTAATATGACAGTTTTTGGGTACTCATAATTGTTCCCTGAGCAGGGAGGTCCCTGAATCTTTCTGTAGGGAATTTAATTTTTTCATTTTAATTCTTTGAGCAGCCACGTGATTGAGATTAGGGACAGATCCTGCCAAAAATATAGCAAAGTCTTCATCTGAAGACAAAGCTTGCTTACCACAGAACTTTCCAGATAATTTTGTTTAAGGAATCACCTTTAGTTAAACACAAAACTACACACAATTATTTTCAAAATGAGCACTAAGTTAAACTTTTTTTTTTTACTTTTAATACATAGGGCCAATTGCACAGGCAATTATTAACTTTCACTAAGTGATGTCAAGTCTTCTTCAAAAAAACCTCTTAGAAAGTTTGAAGTATGACTAAAGATTTGATCAAGCCCTTATAGTTACCTCAGGAGGTGAAGCCTTCAAACCTTTCTCACAGTCTTTTGAAGCAGAATCTCTTGATCAAGTCAGTCAGTGGAGCCTGAGAGGTGGAAAAGCTGTGTCTCTTGACAATAGACCAGGAGTGGGAAGGTGAAAATAGAGTAGGAGCTTTGGAAGATGAGAAGACCTTCAGGGTCACTGCGATAGAAAAAGGAGCAGGTTTAGCAGTTTAGCCTCATCTCAGTTCAACCTGTAACTATTCCTCTGCTAATAGGATCAACAGAGTCGTGTTGAGGAACATCAGGAATATGTGAGGAACTGGCATTTCCTTCTGCTTCTGAATTTCTCTTTCCCAGATGTTTTCAGATAATCTTCTAAGGCTTCCATGATGTCCCCCAGAAAACATTCCTATCTTGTTTTTCATATCTTGAATCAGAGGAAAGTGTCATAGTGAGAGCCTTGGTGACAGATGGGGAGGGTTTGTCTATATTTGTGTTTATTAGGAGAGGTGGGGAGCCCATTCTTTACTTAAATATTGGAGGTCAACTTTTATAAATTCATGCATGTGTGTATGCTCTGATTTCAATACAATTATTTTTTTTTTATTTCACCATGACCATAAGTAAATACTGAAAATGGTCTAAACTCAGTCAAAATAAGAACAGATTGGCACAACATAGGGTGAATGTGCCATTATGAGTGAATGTCAGTCTTGGTAAAAATTAAATTTTCTGTGTAAACAAGCTGTGAATTTCTCAAGGGAGTTCTGTTTGGATACTCCAGCACTGACCCTAGAGTAGTTTGAGTACCTCTAGAGTACCTCCAAGTAGCAAGATTTTCTGTGGTCATGACTTGTCCAAAATTCCAGAGTAATTTACTTTCAAGATGAGTGCTTCCATACAACGTGGTTGTTGGGGAAACTGATGGCTGTGATAACTCCTTCATGCATGGGAATTGTTGAAAGGCAACTGCTTGGTGACAGTCAAAATGGCACCAGGGACACCCCCAGTGACTTATCAGTGTAGATGACTGCCTGCCATTGCCCGGGCACTCCTTAATACACAGGTGTAGGCACTGCTTTAGAGAACTGGGGCCCTAATACAGTGTATCCAGTGGTTTCTCAGGTGTCCTGCCTTCTCAGAGATCTGAACTGGACTGTGACTGTGGATGGTTCCTTAGAGTCACCAGTACCTGAGGAGACTATGCTCCTGTGTGAGATTTTCACAAAAAGTATGTTTTAATGTATGTGTTTAATAGCTGCCCAAGTTAGGACTAAGCTCATAAGGCTCCCTGCATAATCCACACAGAAAAAAGTACCTTGGCAGGTTGATTTGGGGCATGCAAACTAAGCCATACTCTGTATTGCCATCTAGAGAAGCCATTTTTCTAAGGGGGAAAAAATCTCCCCATCAGGGATTCTTCTTTCTCACCAAATTGCGTGAAAGTGACTGGCTTCTACTGGCAGCTCTGCAAGCATGACATCATGACTGAGTTTGTCACCCTCACACAAAGTAAAAAGACGTTTTGGTGCTTAAACAGGTCTCTGAGTCACTCAGAATCAGATTCACATCTTCTCTGAAAGAACCTATTTGTAAGAGAATCTGTCTTACCAGGATGGTGACAGCTACTTTGGAGTCTCTGAAGTGCACAGAGGCCAAGGTCTCCATCGTAGCACTGCTATGATTTGGGGCATCTGCCTGCAGACAGCTTAGGAGCTGCGATTCATGTCAATGAACCATCTGTATTCCTGTTTGTTCCTATGCCTTGTACTCTTTATGTGGAAAAGCCGAAGAAAAGTACTTACAGCACTGTCTTAAAATTCTCTCTTTTAAAAGACTATTATTTAGTGAAGGTGGGGTCTAGTCTCAGAAAAGCCACATTTCTTATTAAAGCTGTAGTATTTCCATAACTAATAAATAAACCCACAGTAATAAAGAAAATAAATATTAAAAGTGAGACTCATACTTGGATTCTCCATTGTTCACTGCAGTTTGCTCTTACCTGCTGTAGGCAAAAATGTTTTTACAAAAAGTGTCAGACAACATATGGGATCTAAAGTTAGGTGTCAAATCAAACTTTGGCTTATAATGTGATTGTCCATATAGCAAGGAACTCGATATGAATGATGCAGGTGCTTGGCACTGTTGGGTAAGAGCCATGGTTGTGAACAGTAGTTGTTAAAGAGCAATATTATGTTTGTCTTAGAGACCCAGGGCCATGGATATGCAGCCCAGATTGATAAAATAATTCAACTCTACTAGCAATTCCCTCAGCCTCAACTTCCTCATGTTTACCAGCAACTTTTGACAATGTAAAAGAGATTATAATCCCATTGGTCAGCCCCCCTTTCAGACTGTCAAACACATTTGAGACACTTATTCATCTGCCTTTCAGAGAGCTGCTAGATAATTAAGTGGCCTTTCTTCCTCCAAATCTTCAGAGAATTGCCTGAAGAAATCCAGGTGGGAGGCTGACTGTGACCTGGAGCCTTTGGAAAACCACCAGAAAGCATTGACTCAAAAATATTCCTTTCATTGATTTCCACTGGGAGCAGGGGGAGTCTCAGGTAAAGAGATGACAATGCACAGTCAGTAAAAGAAAAGGTCTAAGTGTTGAAGTGCCAGTAAAGCTGGAAGGGGACACAGGACATGGATTCAGCTGTGTGAGACCTGGAGACGCTGAGCAGCATCAGAAGCAGGAGCACAAAGCCAGAACCAAGAAGAAAAGACAACTTAAAAAAAAGAGGTGTTTCTTCACTGTGAATCCCCCTCATCAGAACTGGCAGGCAAAGATATGGCAATGATAGCAACTTTGATTGCAAAACCAAAGTGGTTTTGACAGCAACATTAGAATAATGTCAAATGCAACAAGTAAACTTCTCATTTAGAGAAGCTACCCAAGTAGAGAGATGATTACACCAAGTAACTAATACCTCATGGCAATAGTCAAAAGCACAGTTACTTTGAAATGACAAATGGATAATGCAAGGGACCAGGCCAAAGCTTAAAGAGATTTGCCAATATTGAAGTTGCCAATCATTGATTATAGGTATGCTTGGAATAAGGAGCAAAGAAGACAAAAGAAAGCAGTTAAATGACATTCAGAGTGAGAGCTGTTTTCTTGACCCGATAGTGTAGTTGCATACTACTATTTCACATAAAATATGTGCTGAAAACAATCTAAGTTACAGAATAGTTTAAAAGAAAAAAGGTATCAGAAGCAGTGGATCCTAGTATTGTTCAAAGAACAAAACCAGCTTCAAAAGGAAGGTGATAAGCCTTCAAAACGATGAAAAAGACAGAGAGTGATATAAAAAGTACACAGGAATGAAAACGAAGGAAAGAAAGTGATCTTTATGACTGGGAGTTTCTTCCAAATCCAGACATAATTCATGAAAAGGGGAAAGAAGTTCCTGAGAGAAATGTAGGTCCATATATGAGATATAACAAGTTGTAGTTGAAAGGAACTTTAATGCTGAATTTAAATCCCTTGGGGAAAAAAGATGAGAAAAAAAGGAAAGAAAGGTATTTTATTCATTAAAATGGATAAGATTGTACACATAAAACCTTTCAAAGCAGTTCAAATATTTAAGCAGCTGAAATGAAAAACTTTTATATTATCTGAGAATGAAAGCACATTTCTGTGCTCATATATCTTTGAATCTTTTATGTGCTGGTTTTGGCTGGGTGAAGTTAATTTTCTTCATAGTAGTTAGTATGAGGCTGCGTTGGAAACAGTGGTGATAGAACAGGGATGTCTCAGTTATTTCTGAGCAAAGGCTTACACCCAAGGGCTTTTCTGCTCCTCACCCCACCCCACCAGCAAGGAGGCTGAAGGTGCACAAGGAGTCAGGAGGGGACACAGCCAGGAGAGCTGACCCCAGCTGACCCAAGGGATACTGCATACTGGCATCATGCTCAGCGGTAATAGGTGGGGGAAGATTGGTGCCAGGGGCTGTTGGGCATTGGTCAGTTGGTCATGACCAATTGTTTTTATTTGCATCACTTGTCTTTCATGTGATTTATGTCTTTGTGGTTTTCCTTTTCATTACAATTTATTATTAAAATTTTTGTATTATTACTAAGAAAATAAATTCAATTATTAAGCTGTTCTTCTCTCAACCCACAAGTTTTCTCACTTTTACTCTTGAATTTCTCTTCCCCTCATCTTGCTGCAGGGGAGGAGTGAGTGAGAAGCTGTGTGGTGCTTAGTTGCCAGCGGGGGTTAAACCATGATATCTGACCAGAATAAAACTGAGATTTTCTGTTCTAACCCTCTGCATAACAGGATTTCAAACCTTCCCCATTATCCATTCCCATTCCTTTACCACTTTTGTTCTTCCTTCACTGAGAAGGTAACTAGTTGAGTGTTTGAGCAGTTTAAACTAAGTTCTCCATTCCCATAGAAATCATGTCAGTTAGAACAAGGATTTTAGGAAAGCAGGGCAGTATTTGCAAAGAGTTTTTTAAATATAAGTCTCTTGTTGTAGTTTAATTTTTATCCAGGAGTCTCTATTGTTTTCTGTCATTAAATTATGAGACCAAATTGCTTCCTGCCTCTGGGTCTTGGGTTTCAATTTTAAGCTTCTGAAAATAGCCTAACTATTGCATGTATTTTCCCTGCCTTATCAATATTTAAAACCACCCCAAGAGGATACTGGGTAGGATACTACATTATCCAGCAGCTCTCTGAAACGTAGGTGGATATGAAAAAATGTCTCAAGGGTGTTTATGTAGGTGAAAAAAAATAGTGTTACTAATTCCCTGACCAGAAGGAATTGTGAAGTCATTACAGCCCTCTTTCATCATCTTACATTTAAAGGAATTAGGAAATAAATAAAAATTGAAGTGTTAAGAAGCAAAGGAATTTAATTCTCTTCTGGAACATTTCCATGAGCCAGAGTTGGATTAAAGCATGGATTTTGGCCCAGAACTATAAACTTGAGGCATAAATACCTTAGGCTTGTGACAATATAATATTTACAGCTCCCATTAAAGAAAAAGGAAAGCTCTCATACTCTCTGTTTTAGAGGAAAGCTTGAGATTGGCTGTAAACCATGCAGTGAAGTCTGTACAATTTTACAGAGTCCATTTCTCCAGGACAGGACAAAAAGCTGCAAAGGGAGAAATACCTTTGTCCCAGAGGCATTGCCATGGTCTGTTAGACCATCACCATTCAGAGAACAGTGGTTTGGGATGGGACAAGCCACTGCTCCACTGGAATGGGAACCTTGGGGAAGCCAAGGAGCAGTGAGATTTCCAACAATCAGCCTTGTTGTGAGCAGCCATGCCTGCTTTAATGTCCCTTCCTTTACCTTTTCCAGAAGGAAAAAACAAGCTGCATCTCTGGGCGCACGCAGCCCTGTTTCACCAGAATCCTGATGTTGAAACTGCTCCGATCAAGGGCTTCCCATTCGGGCACGTGAGAGACTGCTTCTCCTTCCCCTGGGCAGGGCACGTGCTGAGAGCTTGTTGCACGTCCCAGGGTGTGGATGACTTCTCTTTGGGGTGTAATCAGGACCTCAGGAGGCAGCTGGGATCTGCAATGAAACCTTCCTTGACACAAGAGAGAAACGATGCCCCCAGTCAAATTCCAAAGATTATTGCTCAGTGCTGTCAGTAGTTTCAAGGATGGGTCAACACAGATAGAGCACAGCGTCTATGGACAGTCATTGCAACTAAATCCTTAAGAAACAGTTCTCTAAAGAGTGTCATGTAAGGAAGGAGGAATGGAAAGGCAGTATCAGATCTTTGGTTTCTCTTCATCTTTGTTGAATCCTAAATACGATGCTAGCATGACAAAAAATCAGAACCCAGGAGTTTAAAAAATGATAAAGTTCTCTCAAAAAATAACAAATAAAAAGATCATTTCCTCCAACACAATAAAAATATTAATTATGGCAGCCTATAAAATTTTTATCTCTAACCACACTGAAATTAATCCTTTAAAAGGCAAATCCTCTTTTGATTGTAATTATAAAATTACAAGCTTGCTACCAGTCTACATAGAGGTGTAGGAAGGACCAGAAAAATTGTAATACGTTTATGTAATACGTAATTGTGCTATGCTTAAATTCAGGTAATTAGGAAATTTCCAAAAGCACTTGGCAATCCACAAGGCATCACATCAATGTAAAATATTAAATCTGTGAGAATGGAAGAAGGTATAAATATATCACCAGATTTCATAGTGTTTATTAGAACAAATAAAAGGTTTTAGTACAACTGTTTGGGGAGCCAAACCATCTTTTCTAAACCCACGAGTGCATACAAAAGTAAGAACAAAGCTCATATTTCAAATGACTAGTGAAAATGGGCAGGCATTTACCTGGCCTCGGAGTGGAAACCTGAAATGAGGCTAATACATACCAGCAGCAGAAACCCATGGGAGCACCAGAATGTAAAAAAGAATTTAGGGAATAGTGCAGGAAATACCCTATACCTTTCAGTTGCAAATACTGTTTTGCAATTTTTTAATATTAAAGCCTAACTGAAAAGTATGTTATAAGAAGAAAGTAAAGAGTACTTTTAAGGAAATAATGTTACCTTAATATTAATTATATTTATGCAAATAAAAATAACAAAACCAGCCATCCTTCTTTGTGCAGTTGACAGTAGGAGGAGAGGCAAACCCAGGAATCAGAAACAGCCCAGTGTTAAAAACATCAATGATGAACCCAGTACGAAGAATAGCTCCGCTCTGTACCAGAGGAAAGAGCCATATGGCAATCAAGAAAAGTTACATTAGTATATAGCATGACCAATTATAAAATTACTTTGGTAATGCAAAATCAGAGTAGAATACCAAAGAAAAGATGAAGGCTAAAATTTCTGCTGATTCTGTTAACTAAAACTCCTGTATGCATCAGCTTGCCATCACTAAATCTGAGACAGGCTATTCAGGAAGAAATATAAAAATGACAGAAAATGGAAAAATGTTGGGCTCAAACAGTGCATTGTGAAATTTTTCAACAGAGTTGTTAACTGGGTACCAGAAAGGTTCTACCTGCCCTACAGGGTTCCTGTATGATGCTCTCCACTTAGTGCAACATCTGCTTGCAATAATGGTCCAATGTAAATTAATGAAAACAAACAATCCCTTTTAACACCATTAATGAGTTCACAAGCTGGATAAATGGAAGTGTATCTCCTGAAGGGTAAGGAAGCTGCATGTTTGTCTAGACAGAACTGAGACCAGTGCCAAAGTCTCACGCTAAAGAAGTGTCATGCAAGGCAAAACTGGGGTGTTTGGAACCAGAGAAAGACACTGGCAAGAACTGGGCATTGGAAGTTGTTTCATTAGGAGGGCAACTGCCCCACCACATCGTGGATAGCAGTGGTAGATATATATATATGTGTGTGTATAACTGAGCAGGTCATATGGAGTTACATCTGTGGTAAAAAGATCATTTATGTTTCCTGCATAGAGTTGAAGATGACAACACTGGTGCCTGGAACTGGAAACATGTGGCACATGACCTCCACTCTCTTGTCCACTCTACTAGGATTAGCAGGGTAGAAAAGCTAAAATTCCATCTGACCAGATTGCTTTGTCAGCTGCTGTAGAGTGATATTTGGGATCCTCACTGCTTCTCAAGGGCTATATCCCGACTCTAGACAAGGACTAGGCAGTGAAGCAGATTAAAAAAAAAAAAAGGATAAAAAATATTCACACTTTCCTATCACCTTCTTTTTAGGCTGCATACACTGAGTGGTTGAGGTGACACCTGAAAAAGGAGGAAATGTGGATATTTTACTTTCACACAATCCAGTGTGGAAAGAGGCAATGCCAGCTGTAGCTGTTTCTCTGTACATGGGCAAGTGGCCCTGCAGTGTGATGGAGTGGGGCTTGGAGATATGCAAAAGTCCTCCTCAGAGCCATGAGGAGGACAAAGATAGATTTCACTTCGGTACAAACTCTAGCTCCTCCAGTAGCTTTCATGATTTTCTCCAGGTTTCATGAAAGCTGTAAAAAGCAGGGAAATCAGAAGGAAGATATAATATCCAGGCACTGTGTTCTGATCACAGAACAAAGCAGAAGCAAATATTGTGACTAATTACTTCTTTCACTGCTTCAGCGTTGCAAACTCTTACTCTGGGTTCTGCAAAGTAAGTGATTTGTCTGACCGTGTCAGAACAGCCATCACAGGCAGAGCAGGGGGGTTTTCTACAGGCCTGCTCTCCCAACCTGTCCTGTTTCAGACAGTAAACTGCAGTTTACTGGCAGTCAGACTGTACAATTCACTCAGCAACGAGAATTCACTCACAGCACATCACACCTCCCCGCAGCCAGTCAAATATCAACACTGAATTAGCAGTTGAAATAAATAAGACTCTGTAAAAGAAAACTGTAAGCATCAGAGAAAATCCATGATAGGCTATACCTGCCTGCAGAAACACTACCACAAAAGATATTAATGAACAGTTTTGTGCAATTTCTGATGTCAAGATGCTGTCATATCTTGCTGCACATAATTCCATCAGTAGCAGACAACAATGGAAGAAGTGCAGGACTAAGAAATGATACACAGAGAAAAGTTGAAGAACTTTCAGATGTACACTGTGGAGGATCTCAAGAACTATTATCCCAGAAGAAAATGCAGCTCATTAGATAATTTTGCAACAAGGCTCAGAATGGGCACTTAATTCACTTGAGTCCTCACTAGTGTAAACATCACCAGAAGACAGATGTAGAAATGGTCAAATAAATACACACCTCAACAAAATTCAGTTAGAAGACGTGCAAGCCCATGAGGGCTTTATGATGGATATGAGAAGGCACTTAAAATATTAAATTTGTAAGAGGACAAAAGCAAGTTTCCTCAGAATCAGAAAGGCTCTCCTTAACACCAACATCAAACTGCCTCCACTATAGAGGAAAGACTTTGGGCAGCGCTGAGATGTGAAAAGACAGCCTTTCTGGGAACATCCTTGGCTTTCCAGAAAGTCAAAAATCGAAATAATAAAAATTAGAGTTGGCACTAATAGTTGGTAATATACGCACACCCCACAGGCTTTATTATCTGACGTGCACATGAGGAGCAATGCAATGGGATACAAGGTTTCCACAACTGGAAGACAAATTGCACTTGCAGAGAAGGATTTAGAGAATTATTCGGTGAGTTACAACTATTTTGAGAGCAAAGGTTGAATGCTTCACTGTCTTGGCAGTGGTTTCCACTCTCTCTCAGGCTGAATACCAAGCAGATGGAATGTAAAATATTTCAATTAGTGGCAGCTACCAGTAAAATTACTAAATGTTTGGGGAAAAAACACCAGTGTTTTTACAATGATTGGGCTCTAAAAGCTGATGGACTCTTGGATTATTTGAGGTACATAGGCTCTTTTTACATTTGTGTCTTTTAATTTGAGATTACGAAGAATATGCATCACACAGTGGTTGGCATTCCAGGTTCCCAGTGAGGCATTGGTATGTTTGTCACCAGGCTTCCTTGACTGGGGCCATGTCAAACAACTCTGGGACTGATAGAGAGGCAAACACAAGTGACAGGGCAAGTGACAGCTCTGACAAGTGATTTTAGAATACACTGCATTGTACTTGGCAGTGGGAATATGACCTAAACCTTACTGTTAATTCTGAATACCCCTTAGCAGCACGTGCTCCTCCACAGTACTTTGTTGTGTTGTCAAAATGGTTAGCAGAAAGTGGAGTTTCTTTCAATGCATGACTGAATTGCTCCATGTTTCTACCATGCCCAAGGAATAGAGTTGAGAGACAATGGTCACCGTGCAGAGCACAAACACCAGCCTGCTCTCTCCCTCCTGTTCAGGTAATGTTTAACTCTCTTTCTCAATATGTTGCTGACTTTTCCTCTGAAGTCCAGATCAAAAAGATCCTTCTTTTATGTTCTCTGTGAATGATCTCAGGCAGAAAAATTGCACATCAACAAGCAATAAAAAAGGAAAACTTCTCTTATCAGGAAGGAGCACAGATGTAAAGAAAGATAAGTAAAAATTCTAACAAAAGCCAAAAGGACCATTTTAAGATTTTCCTCTTTGTCCCTGTTTTTGGACCAAACCCAAGCTTACATAAGACTGTGGGGGTGTTTGTTTATGTGTGGAGGTGTATTTAATTTCATGCTAAGCCATTTTCAAAGAAATCACCTAAATTTGATATCTGGAACCTTTGATTTGATGGCCTTCATATCTACTTGCCTTTTCTCTTGCAGTCTTTCCACAGGGATGTTTTCACTGGCATCACTAAACTTTGATTTAGGCTATTAAATCACATTTTGCTCTCCAGTCTATCTACTGACATTTTATTCTTTCTATGGCGATAAAACCTCTATTATTTTCAAGTTCATCTGAAAGCATTTTCTGCCTGAAGGTGTTTGACTGTTACAGAAAAGAAGGAAGGGGAAGAAATGAAGATGCTCTTATGGACATAAGCATTTGATCTGTTACAAAAATGTAACCAAAATCAAGTGCCAAGAACTCTCTTTAGTATATTATCCAGAGCACTAGTTAAACTTCCAGCCAACGTAGGGCTTCACTGTTTCGTACCTGAGGGGAATAGAGGTCTGGCTTGAGGTCTACTTCAAGTATGAGGCTGCAAATCTGAGATAATGTTGTAGAAACAGAGTTCAAAAGGAGGTACCATGATGGGACCTAGATAGACAGAGAAGGATGGGCAGGAAGTGGCAGGAAAATGGGGTAGATCTGAGGTGGGGAGGTATCAGCAGTGAAGTGATTCAAATGTTTCCCTCTCAACACCAGCAAGCAGGTCTGCATCAGTATGGTCTGATCAGGAGCTGTCACAAACCACTAAACCATATGTAACAGTAACAAAAAATACTAAACCAATAATTCTTTAAGGTCTATAACAGGGTTTTTAATAATATTCTGGTGTTGACAACAAAATCCTATCTTTAGCTGACATAGGTACTGTGGGCTGACCCACTGCAGTCAGACTGGAAAGTTCTAATGAAGATTTCCTGATGCGGTCTAGGAGATCTTACATTCAAATCCATGCAGAAAACCTTCTTTTAATATTGGCCACATCATTTTAAAAAACAGGTCTCTAATTAGCTGCCTAAGCTATCCTGGCCTCTCTCTACCACAAATTTAAAAATTTAAACCTTGAAACTGCTGTTTGAGATGTGCTCCTTACTGCGTTGCTAAACACCAGAATGCTCTTCTGGTTGTCAATACTCACTGGAAGAAACTCTCCAAGGACACCAAATTTCCATTTCCCAAAATCCCTTGTGCAATTTCAATGTATACTCTTTGGACGGACACAGGAGCTGGATAACTCCCAGACCCTAAGCACCACCCCTGGGGGTATCGAGCACCATATTACAGCCAACTACAGTCACCCCGAAAATTATTCTTAACTCCAGAGGAAAATGAAAGATACATTTACTAAACCAAACCAGACATATCTGCAAAGCTGCAGAAAAGTGAAAAGAAAAATTACATCCACCTGCCTAGAGACAGGCTCTAACCCTTTCTCTCACCCTGCATATACCTCAGCTGATACACTGAGACTCTTCCCTTTTGCTGCTGAAAATTTCAGCTCTCACCAACAACTGAACTCTAAGTTCACCTGCACAAAAGTCCAAATGTTTAGGGCACACCTGTTTTATAGCTGGGATCCACCTACTGGGATCATTTGTACTCCCTATGTCCATTGTCTCTGATCCAAACAGAAAGAGGACTTCCCATCCTTCTTACAGACCTGCTTGAAGGCGCTGGTATCTGTGTGTCTGGCACAGTTTTACCTGCATTGTTAGAGGGTTAAAAGAAGTCCTTTTTCTTGTCTAAACTTCTAAAAAGTCTGTAATATGCAGTAAACCATAGTGCCCTTTTGTAGTGAGTGGGCAAATTTCACACCTCAGGCTGATGTCTTTTCAGAGTCAGCTTTAATATTTCACATACAGCATCTTGACCAATGGATTTTTTGGAGACAGACACATGAGCTAGATGCAGATCATTACTGCTATGTGCCTCAGACCAGATATTAAGGTCATCAAGGACTTTGGGTGTCTAAGGTTTTGGCCATCTTGAAATACAACATGACAGCCTGCTAGAGCAAATGAACGATGGCAGGAGAGTGCACTGAGGACTGTTGCAGAGGGCATCAGTAGTCTTTGCTGAACTGGTTCTCCTCATAAAGCTGCACTTGGAGCTGTAAATATACTGAGGCTGCAGACAGAAAGTACTAAATTATTTCTAAGGGCAGCTGGGACTGAACAGGTTTTGCTACAGGCCGGTGGTTAGAGCCCAGCCTGTTGCCTTATCACTGTGATCACATTTGCCTTCTCTGCAGCATCTGTTCAGAATGACGTTTTCCCAGGCTGTATGTACTAATAATATATTATTTAACAAACACTTGAAGGGGTGTGATGGTGTCAGGAACATTTTGGATAACAACTCTTATACTCCCACTCTTCTGTCACTTCATTTGTTTCCCGCAAGGGTATTTCTCAGCTCTGAATTTGATCCCTGATATCTATGAAATCAAAGAAAAAGTAGGAAAACAGGATACACTTTTTTTCCCCATTGCTTTGAATTTGGGCTTAAAAAAATGGTTCATATTAAGAAAATAAATATTCTGCAAACCAAAACAGCTTTGTTTTCCCTTTGAAGTCACACTAATTTTAGTGAAATTTCAAACCAATTATGTTAATTTCTTTTTAATAACTTCATAGGAAATCAACACAAAGAACTATTGGTTTTAGTCCAGTGAGCCTCTGCACTATGCATTGTCACCACAACACCAGCAGAACTAACCTTGTTCAATAAAACACCTTTACCAGCCTCCTCTTTTGGTATGTGGTCAGCTGTCTTCAGAAACAATGATCCCTCATGGTTGACTAGTGAAGAAGATGAAGTTTAACATGTGCATGACTGAAGCTGGAAAATTATTCTCTAAAATGTGGAACTGTATTTTGAAAGGAACTGCATCCTCAGCACCTGTAAATATTTTAATATTCATAATGTTTCTTATCCACCTATGGTATCACCCTCCATCCTTCCTTTTGCCAGGCAGAATTCCTGAAAGGAGACATCACCATCACTGAGAGCTTAAATACCTAATGCAGATTTCGAGTGAAGAACAGGGAAAAAATACAGGTCTCTTGTTGGGAAGTTACAAATGAGGCTTGTTAGAAGGGAATGACTTGAAACCTCCAGAAAACACTAGATGGACAAGAGGGACAAGGTAGATAAGAGTAAGAAAGGTGGGAAATTAGGAGGAATTATGACTACACTATAAGTTTGTAGAAGCAGAGAGGATTGCTTAAAGCCCCCGAAAGATGTGGTAAAAAGCCATCAGGATAAAAGAAGGAGCTCCAGGGAAAGGCTGGGATCAAGGGTCATAAAATCCTGCTGCTTCTGCATTGGAAAGCAAGGGGTTTTTTGAGGAGAAAAGTAGTGGGTTCATAGGTAAATCACCTTTTCCACACTACATTTCATTCCAATCCTGGGTGAAATGCAGCTATGATAGCTTGTTTACTGCTGCACTTGAGACCTTGGAGTTCTTTTACGTCTTCAGAGACCTTAAAGTTGTGGAAGAGTGGTACAAATAGGACATAGGTGTAAAAATTTCCCATCTTTTATTCTTTTATCTGCTGTAAAGATTGGTTGAAAAGAACATTAAATTCCTTTACTTTTGCTTTAAACTCAGTTATGGCCCTTCTCTTTTCATTAGTTTCTTGGATCCTGTGTTCCTATATGTGCCTTTTTTTTTTTCTGTTTTGGATAACATCTCAGTGCTATTATTGTCATTTACTTTGCCACTTTTCTGAGCTTCCCTTGGCTTTCCTCATTTCGGAATTACACCAGACCTGGCATCTGTCTTATTTGGACAAGATCTGCCTGATACTGTGTTATTTACACAAGATTCCCATATGTTTTTTAAGAAGGCTTCTTTAGCCTTGGAAAAGATGCTCATTTTTCTGCCTAATGATGTGGTCTTGTGTCCTGGATTCATCTGGGACTGACTTTATTTTCTTCCTGATAGATGGAGCAGTGCTGTGTTTCAGATTCAGTATGAGAATAACATTGATAACGCGCTGATGTTTTTGTTGGTGCTGAGCAGTGCATTCCCTGAGCCAAGGACTTCTCAGAGTCCTGTGCTCTGCCAGTGAGCAGCTGCACCAGAAGCCAAGAGGGAACATGGCCAGCAGAGGTGACCTGAACTGGCCAAAGGGATATTCCACACCAAAGAATGTCGTGGTCAGTGTATAAACTGGAGGGAATGGCCAGGAGGGGCTGATCACTGCTTAGGGGTGGGCTGAACATCAGTCAGTGGGTGGTGAGCAATTGTACTGCGCTTCACTTGTCTTTCTTGGGTTTTATTCCTCTCTTTTCCCATTTCATTCCTAGTCCTAGTCTTTGTTATATTTTTTTTCAACTATTAAACTGTTCTTATCTTGTATCTTTTTTTCTGATTCTCTTCCCCATCTGTCTCGGTTTGAGACAAGTTTAGGGGGAAACGCCCTGGAAGGGACCTCTCCTCCACAGAAGACAATTTTCAGCACTCCCTCCCCCACCAATATGAAAGGAATTTCTTGGATGAAAGTGAAAAAAACGATCTATTTAACAAGCAGAGTGCCAGCACAGGGCACAGGAAAAATATGAGTAATGTCAGATAGTAAACCCCCTCTCTGCAGAGAAAGCTGATGGATTTGGAATTCCTTCTGCAGCTGGCTCGGCCCCTCCCGAGGTCCGAGGCCGGGATGCGGCATCCCCGCAGCCTCCCCGCCGGTCCACGGGGTCCGATGGTCTGGTCCTCGGATCACAGCTCGGCCGAACAGTTCCAGAACAAGCAGAAGAAGTTACCGGAGGATTTTGGTACACAGTTCTGGGAAAACTTTTTGCCTTAGCTCACAAGCTGGCTAGAAGCAGGAGTCCGCCCTGTCCCGCTGCGAGCAGAGCCGAGCGATGCGGGGCGGTGCCTGTGAGTCCTTGAACACAAACCGCGCTGGGGAATTTTCCCTGGCTTCCCCCGCCCTTTCCTCCGACCCACCTTAAAGCTGCGGGACCCGTTTCTGGGCGATAAGCAGACGATAGGGGAATACAGTATTATCATAAAATCACCCCTAGACACCATCCCACAAGTGGTGGAGGGTGGTGGAGAAGCGAGAGAGCACTTGTGTTGTACTCAGTTGCTACCTAGGGTTAAACCCCAAAAGCTGCCTTTCTTTTCTTGGCATTCATTGTCCCTGGAATTGCTCCTGACATACTCTCTACGTCAAATTTGTAGAGTGTAGGGTGTTCCTTTTGTATTACATTCTCCAGCATGCTGTTAACCTTTTCTATCAGCATTTAGAGTTTGCCCTTTCACAGTTCATTGTCACAGTATTTTCCTTCTGGGAGTCACTGTTAGCCATAATATCAAATCTAATTTTGTCCTGATGCCCAATGGAATGTATGTAACCTTTGTAGATCAGTATAATAAATACAATTTTACCAGGACTCAGAGCAGGGGATTAAACTCTTTATTTTACAGCCATTGGCATTACTAACAAATGCTCCTTCCAGTCTGAGTCCTTCTTGATTGAGGTGATGACTTGGAGGGTTTTGATGCTACTTAGGAGATGATTTCTAAATTCATGCAATGCCATGACTTCTAATACTGCTCAATTTTGCTGTTTTGAACAAAGCAGCACAAATCAAAGAAGTACATGAACATTGTTGAATGCATGTCCCTTGAAGACAGAAATGCAGAGACCAAGAGGATTATTTATGTATTAATACAGATGAAGATAAACACAGACTCAGAGATTTATTTATCAAATAAATCATGTAAAAGTAGGAAATAGACACAACTTCTCTTCACACCTGCATTTATACCTGAAAGAAGGTAGAGAGGTAAGAGATACTAATATATAGATGGAGTGACATAGATGTATAACTAACATGCCTGTTTTAGCCCAACATATAAGGAATAAACAGGTTTTTAGGGTGTATTTTTTATTCTCCTGAGCCACACAGCAGCATGAAACAGCCTCATAGCCTTTTGTAATTTTTGTTGGCTTGTTTTTGCCTATGAAAGCTTGATGTTGAAAATGTTGGGAAATTAAATCATTAAATCCAGCTTTGTCTCTAGTGGTGGGGGTGGGGAGAGTTGACAGGGACGATAGGGGAATAAGCTATTTACAGGAACTGAAATTTGAAACTCATATCAGAAATATATGCAGGAGTGGTAAAGAGGAGGGATTTTTAACAGTTACCATTACTCTGAATGGGTGCAGGAGAAAAATTAAAAACAAACCAGGAGAAATTACATGAATATCCATCACCTGCTGCTGCTTCATCTTTCTAAATTATAAAGCTTTTGAGCAAATGTTTCATGTATGAATTGGCAGTGGTGTCATAAAGCAAAAAATATGGTGTGGTTTTTTCAATGGGCTTAATCTTCAAATAAAATGAGAGATGACAGTAGATAAACCAAGATATCAGAAAGGAACTAAGGGCGATAAATATAGGAGTTTAGTAGGGATGCTGTATTAAGAACTGGGAACTGCCTTCACTTTTCCTTCATCTTCACTCCTTAAGTTTTCTGTGAATCTTTTTAGACTGGAATATTTTACTTAGTTGACCATGCAACTTATATTGAAACAGTAAAAACTGAGTTTATAGCTGCTATTACCTGTGTTACAGCCCATGAATCCCTTCTAGTTATTAGTGAAATCCCTCCCAGTTTTTTCTTTTTCTAAAAAGAACTGTGATACTTCACCAGTTTGTACAATGATGTAGATAGCCCAGCTGGGGAAATGTAAATTCAGATACACCAGTTTTTGTCCTGTAGATGATGTACATGAAAGTGGTGGTATAAAAGCTGTGACAGTTACCTGGTTTTTGTCTTGTCTCTGAGAAACTTTGGTCACTTGAATGGATATTTGTGTTAGGTTGACAGCCACCAGGGCCTGCTAGGCAAGGCTGACCTTGGGAGCCCTTGTCAATCAACCTCTCACTGAACTGTCTTACCTTCCCTATTTAACTTGTTCCCTCTGGAAACCCTGAAATCCACCAACAAGGTGTGTTCTCTCAAAGAAACTCAGTGACCTCCTGGAGAGTAAAACTCAGCAGAAGTCTTGGAAAAACTGGATATGCTTGGATTGTGTTACAGCTACAGCAGCCACAGCTACTGAGCTCTGAATGTCTGCTGAAGTACGTACACTGCCTGAAATATCTGTGTCACAGGAGGCAGAAGAGACTTGACTTTGCTGCATTCTGCACCCACTTATGAGCATTTTACTTCATTTAAATACTATGAACAGGAAAGGTTATTAAGAGATGCCAGGAGATGTGAATTCAATTACAGTTTATTGCAAAATCCTCAGATATAAAGTAGATTTACAAGGTACAGATACATATTTTTTCCAAGCAGTAATGACAAATATACTTGCCCTTTTACAATATGAATGACATGAGGAAGAAAGGGGTAAATTGTTTTCTGTGGCTTTCATGTTCAGAATCAGAAACTCAGGAGCGTGAGTGATAAACAAACCACACTGGAGCTCATACTGAAGAAATTTTTAATGAGAAACTTCAACTCCTACACATTTGTAGCAAATTCTTAAACAATTTTGAAAATTCAGTGAATAAAAGGGTAGTCATTTGGGGAAAAAAAAAAAAGGTGTTATATTCAAAAATATATTTTAACTTGCAACAGTAACCAGCTGGAACTTTAGGCAAAAGAAACCATGAAGACTCTCTTTTCTTCTTCTTATATTGAGTGTCTCTAATTTTTTTTTTTTAATAACACCGAAGAAATTTGTCTCCTGGATTCAGATTAAACAGTGCTTTTCAGCCAGATATATCATTGGTCAGCATGATAAGAATTTAGTCAACAGCAAAGTTCTCTGCAACCTTTCCAGGGCCACTTTTTTTAACACAATAAACCATCCAGGCCACGTGCAGCGGTACTGGCTGGAA
Source organism: Edolisoma coerulescens (assembly GCA_013397115.1). Taxonomy (NCBI): domain Eukaryota; kingdom Metazoa; phylum Chordata; class Aves; order Passeriformes; family Campephagidae; genus Edolisoma; species Edolisoma coerulescens. The sequence continues at coordinate 535,255 of VWZW01004324.1, read as the reverse complement.
AAAGAACATTTTGTTACCTGCTTATTTGGTTTGTGTTGCTGCCGCAGCATTGCAGTGCTGCTAAATATTTTGTTCCTGTTTCGTTGCAGAACTTCACAGCCCAGAAGCTGTCTTTGTTACCTTGAGGGTCATGCTCATCGCAGCTCTTGAACGGTTGTCTTTGTTCATCCAACGAGCACACCCATGGCCCTGTAAGCACACGCAGCAAGAGAATATTTCTTCAAATGCCACCCCTCTGAGTATGCCCTGGAGCCATGCCCAAGAGGACTACCTGGGAGATGCCTGCAGACTCATCTGCTCAGTATAGGCAGCATATAGGTGAAATATGCAAACTCAGCTAGGGAAATTAATGTATTTAGGAACCTAGATCTCATTGAAGTATAGTTCTTATATACACTGAACCCAGAGATCAGCCTGTGTTAGATACAAGCTGTGTGAAGATGTAGATCTCTCCCTTCTCTTCCCAATACATTATATTTCTCATAGAATCATAAATCACAGAACCATTAAGGTTGGAAAGGACGTCCCAGATCGCTGAGCCCAACCATTAACCTGACACTGCTTCTGCCTTTGTATGCCTGGCAGTGAACAGAAAAATGCAACAGGGTCTGTTCTGAAAAGGTAAAAGGAATAATAGACCTTACACAGGGCAGACAGGCATGGCTGGAGCCACTGCCTTCCTGCACATAGAAATTCATGTTCAGAGAGTTGTACCAGGTAGCAGGCATGGTTTTGGCAAGCTGGAGCTGCAGCACTGCGGGTTTCCTCTCCTCCACACTGAAACAGCTCTTGGAGCTCTGTTGAGGTACCTCTAGCCCCAGTAATTTATGGGGAAACTTCACAATAGTGTGTTACCAAGTACCTCTAGGGTTGTCACTGCTAATAAAAAGATGACATGCTTCAAACCAATGCTGCAAGGCCTCTGTACTGGGGTTTGTCCGGCTTGCTGTGTCTGGTTGTGTCTAGATCGTGCCTTGAGCTTTGGTTCAGATTACAGCAGTTGCCTGAGGAGCACCCCACCTAACTAGTTTTCTTTCTTTGCTTTGTACAATTGTCTGGTGTAAAGCCTATTGCTAAAATAATTTGGATATATTATCTTTAAGTGACAGCTGGTGTTAACAAATAGTTAATCTCTTTAGAATGAACAATCTATGACTCAAGAATAATGATGTGGTGCAGACTGTAAGTATGAAGAGATATCACAGGCTTTGAAAGTATAAGGAATGGATTATACCAGAGGCTCTACAATTATAAAAAGCTCAGCAATGTTCTGTTCCAGACTTATAAAGGAATGAAACTTCAAGAGCTGGCTAAGAAAAGCTTTAAGCATAATAAAATTAAAAAGGATCAAATATCCAATAAAATTTAAATATTCAATATAAAGTCACATGAAATGTAGAACTGTAGACCAATAAAGAAAGATAAGGTGCAAAGTATTTCAAAGTATAAAAATTACCTGAATTGAACCCAAGGAAGAGAATAAACAAACTCTCAGCATCTGCATTGCAGTCCTCTGAATTTTGGGTGCTGAGGATTTGATGCAATCTACCCTGCTTCACTTTTTCTCAAGAAAAACTTCTGCTGTTGACTTTAAGACCCAGGAGAATATAAAAAGTTGAGCAAAACTTCACCAAAAAAAAGTATTAGAAAAAAATGTATTTAATAATCTTAATGTTATTATATTAAGATTTTCCTGTATTAAACACATAATTTGGTCTGTGACTTTGTGCATCACTGCAACAATAACAAGTGTTTCCTCTACCTTTTTTAGATGTTTTAGACTTTAATTAAGCCAACAATGAATTCTCAACTTTGCACATAAGACGTGTTTCTTTTTTTCCTAAAACGAGATTTCTGCTATAACAGTGAAGTTTACAAACTTCAGTAAACCACTGCTCTGGTTTTGGCTGAGCTATATTTAATTTTCTCCATAGTGGCTGATATGGGGCCATGCTTTGGAGTTGTGCTGGAAACAGTGTTGGTAGAACAGGGATGTTTGGTAACTGCTGAGCAGAGGTTCCACAGATTCAAGGCCTTTTCTGCTCCTCGCTCCACCTCACCAGTGAGGAGGCTGGGGCTGCACAAGAGTTGGGAGGGGACACAGCCAGGACAGCTGATCCCAACTGACCCAAGGGATATTCCACACTCTATGGTATCACGTTCAGCATCTAAAGCTGGGGAAGAAGGAAGACAGGCACATTCAGGATGATGTCATTTGTTTTCCCAAGTTACCATTACACGTGATGGGGCCCTGTTATCCTCGAGATGGCCAAACACCTGCCTGCCCATGGGAAGTGATGAATGAATTCCTTGGCTTGTTTTGCTTGTATGCTCAGCTTTTGCTTTCCTATTAAACTGCCTTCATATCAACTCCTGTGTTTTCTCACTTTTTCTCTTCCCATTCTCCTTGCCATTCCATTGGGGTGGTTCAATGAGCAGCTGCCTGGGGCTTAGTTGTCAGCTGGTGTTAACCCACAGCAACCACCATGTGAACATGGAGCCTCAGCAAAGATCCAAACTCCCTTGTCTTTTGCTCTTCAACAGTCATTCAAATGTCAACCTTCTCAAATCCATAAACCACAAAGAACAGGATGGTTCCACAAATCTCTCCCATCCTTCACATGAGTCCACAGATGACTATCAGTGAAGTCACACAGTGTACAGGAAGTAATAGTTAACAGTGTTGGTCACCAAAGGTGTTTGCCATATATTTTTTCCCCATCTTGTTCCCCATATTAAAATATACCATTAGTTCAGACAGCACTGGAGGTGAGCTAGGAATTTGACTGAGCAGACATCATTACTCTTCCAACTAAATCAATGAAAAGGTATCCAATAAAGTATGAATGGTCTGAGAAATACTGCCAAGCAAATACATCTTCATAGTAATTAAACAAAAATAGAAGTTATGGAAATGAACCTAATCACCAATAATTTCATCTGTCTGGAAAATTAAACCTTGCAAGTGGTTAATAATTTTACGTACTGGAGTTTTCCCACCTCAACACAGGTGACTGCAGCCTGTGGGGCCTTGAATAAGTAAACTCTATGTTTAGCAAACCAGAAACAGTGGGGTTGGTGTAATTCTTCTGCTCCTCGCAGGCAGCTTGTGCACAGCCAGGACACATGGGTTTTGGAGATAATCGGTCACACATCTATAAGTTCTGGTGGGTTGTTAGATGAGTCTAATTTGTAGACAGACAAAATAAGGGATAGATTATAATTCGAACTCCTCTATCTAATAATATGAGTAGACAGGGAAACAGACAGGCATAGTCTCTTTGGAGAGAAAAATAATGCTGGTCACTGAAATAAGTATTTATTTGGTGAATTCAGTTCAGAGATGGAAAGTTGTCCCTGTAAGATAAGTGGAATGGTCAGATGAGGAATGGTTAAAATGGCGACATGAAAGCAACAAAATTAACGCTGCATTGTTGGATAACAGACAACTTGGTAACCCTGACAGATAGGTAAGGGTGGGGAGCAGAGAATGCTCTGCATAGTCACCCCTGAAAACTCTGCTCTCCCAGAACAGTTAATCCACAGGTCCGACGAACTGCCCAGGGATGAAACTGACTGTTGGCTCTATCAAGAGTCAGGAAAATGTAGCTCAAATCAATTTCATTTGACTTTGGTTTTCCACTTAACTATGGAAGGTGGCTGATAGCAGAACTACTGAGAGGTAGACAGGTGGGTTTTTTAAAAGGAAATAGTTGAGTCATCGGCAACATTGCAGGAGAAAATGGGAATCCCTGTCTGTAACCTTGTGCCTCTGACTTCCTTACATTTACAAATATCCATCATTATTTCATCTGATTCCTCCTCTTGCTGCCAGTCTAGTTATCATTGGGCTGGAAGAAGCAAGAAGTGCTGAGTATTTCCTTTGCCAGTTTCTCTCGGGCCATGCAGTTCCTTGAAATAGAAGTGAAGACTGGTTCATCCTGGATGTAGACCAGCTCCTATTAAATGAAGGTTGCTTTCTAAAATGGTACTCTTCAGGTGAGGGGAAAAGGAGGTGGTTAGAGCTGACAACCAAATGTTGAGGGCAGCACCCTTAAGTAGGGTCTGATATGTAATCATACACCCTCTGCAGAATTTCTTATGTCAGGGCAATTCTCAATGTAACACCTGTGACTGGGTTCTATTTTTGTGAAGCTTCAGGAGGTTAGTGGAGTAAAATGCTCCAAGGAACCTGCTCCATGGATAGCATTTATGTTAAAGTTAAGCTTAATTGCTTTATATAGCTTTCAAAATAGGCTTCCCCAGAAAAAACTCTTTGGTTTGTTTCTGAGTGTGGATGTCCTTTTATATTCACTGAAAAAGATTCAAATCACCCAGAAGATTGATTTCAGACTGAGAGAGTGATTTTAGAATCCTCCTTGGCAAAAGTGATGTAGAAAGGTCATGCAGTAACACCACAGGATAAATAGATGAAGGATATGCTTCAGTTTGTCATGTGTTTATTTTTAAAAATGACCATGACGTCAGCTTACAGTTGGTCTGCCACAGTTAGTGGTTACCTGCTTTACTTTGCAGTAGAAAAGTCAGTTTATTTCCACTGTTGATTAACAGGGAAAGACAGGGGATCGATTCTGCCAATGTCTTGGGAAAAGCATAGAGATGCCAAATTTCCATTTGCTATTTATGCTTTATGGGGATCACCTTAAGCTTGGTTTCTTCAGCTGGTTCTGATTTGTAGCTGAGGAATCCCATTAATACAGCCATTGCCACTCCAAGCATTTCTCAGCTCTGAATGAGACTCTTATAATCAAAAGAATTTTTAAAAGTACAAGAAATTTTCATTTTTTACATTTTTTTCAAAATATTGAATCTTGAGATAATTATTTGGATCACATTTTCAAGATCTACCTATGATCAGGAAGGCTAGAATTTTTTTTTTTAATGGCTGTTGATATTTCTATTAAAGTACCAAAAAATAACACACTACATGTTGTAACTATAGCAATAAAATATCAAGAGTTGGCAAAATCATTCTCTTTTCCTTTTCTTTTTCTTCTCTTTTTCTGCAGAGAATCTATAATAGATAAAGCTGCATCAAACCTGCAGTCTTAAACCTTTATTTGTTTCTAGTCTGATATTGCGTTTCCCAGGGCAAGGCATAGGAACAGACTCCAGAATTCAGCCCCTCATTTCTCCCATGGAACCAAAAACCCCATGATTTAAGATATTTGGGAAGACAGCACACAAATCTTGCACTTCACATCCCCTAAAAAGGACTCCCTAGTGCAGGAGGCTGTGTTGTGTTAAAAGTTTTCAGCACCAAAACCCAGACCTGTCAGGGGAATCCATTAATGCATTTTGGTGTTAATGCATTTGGCCTTGCTGGGTGGAGGACAAAAGAAGCTTAGCAATGGATAGAGTTTCAGGCATTTAACTGGCCATTCATGTATGCTTTTCTTCATTTTATTGTAATCTCATGCTGGTTTTTTACTACTTTGAACTACAGAGACATATTCATTCTGCTTTCATTTCTACCTGTAAAATTTTATTGAAGAGAAGTGATTGAACATGCTTGAACAGACCGAAGAAAACATTTTCACTGAAATATAGAATAATGTCAGTTAAGCATAACTTTTATTATTTGGGTGTTGTTTTAAAATAATGGTTGTATTTACCTGGGAGAATTTTGTTCACCTAAGTTTTGAATAAATAAGTTACTTTAAAAACACAAGGGAATATTATCCTCAAAATATCCTAAATCTAGGAACATATAAGTCTGGAGTCTTTGGATTGTTCTTGTCATATATATATAGTACAGGTAATATCTATCAAATAATCTTGTGATAAATAAAATATAAGGTAAACCCAGGTGTTAGATGTTGCAGGGAAGGAAGCAAGAAATTATTGAAATCCTCGAGGCTTTAAACAGATGTGGAAAAATGCAATTTAGCTTGCTTTTGGGTATATAAAAATAAACTGATGCACTAAAAATATTTGAATAATTCAAGTGTTTCTTCAGTATTTAGAAGCAACAAATTGATTAACAAGAGCACAGGAAGCTGTAAGTACATGCAACAAGTTTAATGAAACTGGATTCTTTTTGGCAGGCCTAGTGAGTGATGCTTGACACTGAAGTCAATATTTAACTTTGGAATCTGTGTTCCTTGCTCTTATTTATACTGAAATTTTGTCCATAGCAGGGAGGTTGGAGTGGATTAAAAATCCCTTCCAACCCAAAGCTTTCTGTGATTCTAAATAAAGCAAGAGGTATGTAGCAGAATTCATATCTTAAGGAGAATAAGATTTTTCATCAGCATATGATTGTTTCTTGCAGCACTAACATTTCTTATGCACTGGTTATTACAGGGTCCTTGCTGAACAAGCTGACAATATACATTATATTCTGATGTTTCTCTTCCCACAACTACTGTATTTCCACGTTCTTAAAAAACTTAAATCAGTAGCTGGAATGTGTCCAAATAATAATATTTTCATCTTGGTTTTTGTTGAGTAAGAAACTTTAGTTTCACTGCAAAAGACATGGTCTTGAAAATAATTTTAAGTGGAAAAATGGAGTGTTGTCAATAAAATACCTCCAAAGATATGTTCAAATGCTCCAGTGGGTTTAACGTTCTTTGAGGAGATGATGCCTCAGAGCCCGAGGGATTGGCTGTTCCCAGGGAGTGTAGGAATGCGCAGCTGCCCCAGGAGAGCTTGGGCTGGCGAGACAGAAGCTCACAGAAGGAACCAGCCTGGTGGCCCAGATGCTGGGCAGGAGTGGAGGCTCAGAGCTGCCACAGGGTCTCTCTGCACATCCTAGGGACCTGCCTGGGACATGATGTCCTTGAGAACCCTGACTCCACAAGGAGCCCAAAGCACGGCCAGTCGAGCAACCAGCACAACTGTGAGTGGTATCTGAGTGAGCTTTTGCCCCTAAATAATGGACATTTCACTCCCTCCTTTGATCAACTGCTCTCAATATGCCTAAATTGCCTCTTGCGTTTGAGTATTTGGCACACTGGGTGAGAGCTCAACAGGAAGCAAGTTCATGATTTCCAGAGTGACTTTTGTATCTAAACAATTGAAAACTTAAAATTCCATTTTGAGGTAATGAAGGTCTCGTTAAGAAAGTCAGTGGGGGTTAGGGACGGATTCATTAAATCCTCAAGGAAACATCTGTGTTGATCACATGAATCACTTTATCAGCTTTACTGACTACCCTGACTAGGTGTCAGTAATTACCATATGAGCCCAGGAAATTGGCTGGTGTTTGGTACCTATGTGGCTGGGTTTGATAAAAGGTCAGGGTGGGGGTAGAGCTACATCTAAACTCTGCCCCACCCTTCAGCTGTGGGTGAGAACTCACGTCAAGCAGGTCCTTCCTGATTTTACAGCTACATATTAAAAAGGCTGGACCATATTTATTTCCTCCAAAGCCTGTGATTAGAAATCCATCTTTGGAAAAGGTTTAAAAGGTCTCACTGGGGCTCTGTTTTATAAAATAAGAGACTTTTCAAACGTGCTCATTCAGTCCATGTTGAAGGTGAACTCTTGGCTCACTTTGCCTGGGACAGACACCTCATATTCTTGCCATGGAATTAGTTTCCATTGCAGTAATATACAAAGAGACATATGTTTTAGTCTAATCATCAAATTATCATCAAATTTCATCTGTCTCAAGTACTGGAGTACCAAGGACTGCGAAGTAGGCAGATCAGAAAGTGTCTGATGGAGGAAAACCAGGTAGAGCCAGCATTTATCAATAGCTCCTGAGGGAACGTTGCTCTTGCTGATAAAGGAAAAATTTTAAGGTCCTCATAACAAGTTCTCTTAATCTTGAAGTGAGGTGTAGAGACCTTGGTAGCAACAAAGAGAAGAAGTAGTACATCAATAAAGACTTATAAGCAACTATTAGCGGGAGAAATAACAAAAGCCGAAGGTGACTCCTCCCAGTCTGGCCCTGTCCTTCTTCCTTTGTAGGTGCTCTGTGGTGAATGTACTTATGTCATTTTACTGTCTCAGATCTTTAAAAATGCATCTGTGAAAAGTAAGATACAGGTGGACTTCTGTAATTTGGGTTGATGTGACATAGTAGATGGATCATCTCATTCCTTGCTTTGACAGGGAAACCTACTATGCAGCTTGGAAAGGTGGTGCACAACCAAAAGCTGACTCTGAAAGGCTTGATTAAAGACTGGGAAGGATCAGTGGGAATATTATGGGCTGTCTGGTCAGCAAAATGGAATAACGGAGTAACTGATAAACCCACAGATCTGTGTAAGAATGAGAAAAGAGTCCTCAGGGTTGGAGCACTTAAAATGTCATTTTCTGGCTTACTGGTTTCTAGTTGAGCAAAAGCTTATTGGGATATTTAAGCAGGTATTAAATCAAGTTTCAGACAACATTCTTTGAATTAGGAAGTTATATGAGTGGTGTTTTTTCTATTCCTGGGTGCTTTCTGTATACTGGAAAAAGAAAAGCTGGAGTAAATATTGATGAATCCCCTCTTCTAATTTGTACTTGTCTGGACAGAAATACACACATTTGCTTGAAAAATACAATTATATTTTGAAAAAATAAATAGAAAAAATGCTATGGAGTTCCATGCTCTTTAACAATTTTATAATGAAATTCTCTCACTTTACTCATAGATTCACTTGTCATTATTATTATTTTTCTTAAAGTCAGACAGAAATATTGATTCTGGTGTTACACAGCGTTGTAAGGTGTTTCCTTTTTTCACCATCAGCACAAAAGGTTCATAAAGACATGGGCAACTTATTTATGCCCTCAGGATTTGTTTTCTTAATAAGCTTCTACAGTAACTAATTGGAAAGCAGACATGTGTTCTTCTGTTGTTCTTTTCAATACATTGATCATTTCTATGCTGAACAACTTCTTGTAAGCAGAATGCTGAAATAATGCCATAATTCCTTTGAGGCCCTGCAAGACATAATCTGCTGTGCAGAGAAGACTGTTCTGAAATAGTTGCTTTCCAAATTAAGCTGCTTCTGGATGTAGCAACAATAATGAAGACTTTCTCATCAATTAAATTGATGTTATTCTGATTTTCTTTTTTCTCTCCACCATTTACTGTTTCCTTCCATCCTTTCTACTAATCACACAATTATAATTAAGTTTGGGAAAGCTGTAGACAAAGTAATCTAAGTTTCCATCCCATATGAGATTTACATTTTGAATAATTTGATCAGACATAAATCCAGCTGGCATTTTAAAATTCCCACTCATTCACATCTCAAAGTTAAGTGGAAGGACTTTTTATCAGCCGACACCTGATTTTAAGGTTTTTAAGTATTAGTGGAAAATGTAAAACCTGTATTGTTTGTTTTAGGACAACCATAGTGAAACCAGCCTAACACAAGCTCCCGGATATAGGAGTGTAGTAGTTAAAAATTAAAAACTAACCAACCAAAAAAACCAAACAAACAAAAAAAGAAATTCCAGACTTCCAAGTATCCGAAACTACTCTGCTTATTTGGTCAGATGGTATGTCTGAGTGGTTTTGATGCCTTTATTTTAATTGTACAGAACTAAATGAATCAGGTTGCCATATGTTGTGTCTTTATTTTGTGAATGAAGAGAAGGACACCTGGTTTGGAACCAGTACTGTGTGATCACTTGACTATGTAAAGAGAAGAGCAGAATTAAGACGTAAAACTCACTTTTCACTCCTAAACATCTGAAATGCCTATTTAATGAGGAATACTATTTTATTGCTAACTTTCATCCTCCTATTTGAATTCTTTGGCATTACTCAAATTATTTCTGTGTCTGCTCCATCCTAAACCACATCTTGGGACAATCATCACTTCTGTTCTCAGCCTCTTTTTCATCCAGTACTTGTTATTTTTCCTTTTTTCTTTGCAGAGATGTACTCTCACTCACTCATCTGGCCATTCCAGGTTACTAGTGAAGATTTCAAGAGGAGAAATAGTTGTTCCATCCTTAAACACACATTATTGGGTACTCTGATATAAACCAACTTAAGTCTGTTGTTTGAATGTTTTGAACAATCTTTACACCTTTGTCAATAATCTATCACCCATGTTCTCATGCCTGCCCCTTTCCTGACTCTCCTCTCTGCACAACTCTCTGAAGTGCCAAATAAAAACCAAATCAGCATGCATGTATTCATTCTTCTTTTGTAACTTCTCTGAAATTCTCCACCATCATTCAGGCTTGCCATCTTTGAAAGCACCATCAGCTTCAATATCTCTTTTCCTTTAGTTTGTCACCATATGTTATTGCTCACTTTTAGCTCTCCCCCTCACCCCCTTTATCTCTGTTCCTTGGACAAACCTTTAAATTCTCTTTTCTTGCGCAGCCTAGCACCCTTTTAGCAAAATTTCCTCACAAACTGAGTCTCTATGGCTGTGTGGCATGCCTGCTGCTCTGTCAGCCTTTTCTCTTCATGCACCAGTCTGCTGGTTTTCTCTTCCTTTAAACTCCCTTCTTTCATTAGGCTGATGTGTTTTAGTTGGACACAGAAATAAGTGCATTAGAAAGGCTCATTATTAAGTACTGAAACACATTCTGGGGTTAAGACATATAAAGTGCTGGGTTTGGATTATATTTCCAGTTGATATGAACTATAGTGCAATCAATCCATCATGGCCTTGTGGAAAGAAGAGAATGTTACTGATCTGAAGAAATGGCTAAAATGGAATAGAGAGTTCATAGCAATGACACAAGGACTAGAAAGCACCTTGAACATGTCTGTTGTGTCTGTCTGATCTCCCTTTTCAGAGCAAAAAATAAATCCTAGAGAAATTAAGCTTCTGCTTGGTGATAGCTCTGACACACATACTGTTTTCAGTATAGGCTTGCTGGAACTGGTATGCAGCATTTTGAGTCATGTATCTTCAGGCAATAATTTTTAGAGGCAAGGACATTGATATTAAAAAATAGTATAGTGTCAGAGCAGGGTTATCAGGAATCTCAAAATATTTATAAATGTTTTACATGCACATCCCTGCAGAGGCAAGTTGAAAAAGGTGAAACAGATAAACAGCCAGGTGACAAACTACACTATCATGTGCCTTTAAAATTTCTGAACGGAGGGTTATAATTCACTGCCCTCTTTAGAACTGCAAGCCTCAAGGTTGGATGAGCTCTTCTCCCACAGCTGATCTCCACAATCAATTCAGAATATGACTTTCATGGCTGACAACCCAAAGTATTTCATGCTGCAGGTTTTGCACAGATATTGCCTGAACCATTCTCACATGGGATCTGCAAGAACGTCTTTCTGGCACAGATAATAAGTGGGTCTTTCCTTCTTGCTGCACCTGCTTATTACAGAGAGCAGAGTCAGGTACTCCTAAAACAGGCAGATGGGTTATTACAGCTCAGAACAGAGTCAGGTACTCCTGAAATAGACTGGTGGGTTACTACAGCTGTCTGATGTGAAAGCATTAACCTTGTTCTGCTGTAGTTACGTCTTTCTCCACATGCAGGCAGGGTTTATTGCACACAAGCACTGAGGGCATAGCTGTGCCCTTGGTTTTAATGTCATTACAAAATTAATAGAAAGGGCTGCAGAGCCCACCCTGCTGTGTATATTTATCATGAGGACTAGGCTTTCAGATTCACTAAAACAGTTTAGGTTACATGTGTTTCCACTTCAATTGGAACAGGAAGAGCTCTATTACACTGTCAAAGTATTATTTTTACAGACCTTCTAGTTTATTGGTCTTCTTCACCACGCACATAATGTCAGTTTAGTCTGTTTGTATTCCACCTACTGTTATGTGAAATTATTTCATGGATGGAGTGAATTTCAAATAAAATATGCATGAAATTAACTGTCTTCTTTCTCTCATTAACAGTAATAGCACTTACAGCAAATGATTCCCCATCCAGTGGGATTTTTTTTTAAATAATAATAAATAATCAGCCCAATTTTATTAGGAAGCTCCATTTCCTCTAAAATTTTTGTAAAACTGACATATGAGTACATGACTAAGTGGCTTGCTGTCTGTGTGTTCGTTTGTGTGACTACTCACTTTGGCATGTTGATTTGAAATACTAATTGCAATAATTTCCCTGTTTCTTTTCCACAATAAAGTGCCCTCCAGAAAGAGACTGTCAGTTGTATCTTTTGTGGTTCTTTCAACACAGAATGAGAGCAGAAAAACCAAACCTGGGCAATCTCCATGGAAGGAGTTTCTTATTCCACTTTGCCTCAAATTTGTATTAACTTATTTGAAACAGTTCCAAAGCTGAAAATATTGTGTCAAACTTCTACATTTTATGACAGGTTAAGCTTTACATTCAGGTTACCAGGTGGACGGATATTTTGGGAAATCAAGTCATTCAGATGGTAAGAACTAGCTGTGGTGAGAGCATGCTATGCTGGTTTTGGCCGGTGTAGAGTCAATTTTCTTCACAGTGGCTGGTGTGGGACTATTTTGGGTTTGTGCTGAACACAGTGATGATAATAGATCGAGGTTTACACAGAGCCGAGGCCTTTTCTGCTGTTCATGCTGCCATGCTGGCAAGGAGACTGGAAGTGCTTGAGATGCCGGGAAGAGACACAGCCAGGACAAGTGACCCAAACTGACCAAAGGGATGTTCAACACCATAGGACATCATACTCAGGATATAAAGTGAGGCGAAGAATGAAGAACTGGGGGGTACATTTGGAGTCATGGCATTTGTCTTCCCATGTCACACATGATGGAGCCCTGCTGTCCTGGAGAGAGCAACACCTGCCTGCCCATGGGAAGAAGGGCATTCATTCCTTGCTTTGATTTGCTTGTGTGAGCAGCATTCACTTTCCTGATTAAACTGTTTTTTCTCAACCCACAAGTTTTCTGGCTTTTTTCTTTCTGATTTTCTCCCTGATCTCACGGGTGGAGGAGTGAGTGAGTGGCTGCCTGGGGCTTGGCTGCTGGCTGGGGTTAAACCATGGCACCTGCAAAGGTGGTCACAGTGATTTGAGAAGAGGGGTACAGTAAAAACCTTATTACTTTGGTAATGTCCATAGACCACACAAAGAAGGGAAAAAAAAATGTTAATGTCCTGTTCCAGTCATTATTTGAACTGTGGCTGCTCTCTAACTGTGCCTGCACATCAAATGGGGCCCATGTCAGGCAGGCAAAGTGCAAGAGGTGATGTCCACCTGAGAGGATTCTGAAGGAGTGGAAATATACTTATCTTCTCGGCTCTGCCTTAAAAATGTTAATTGTACTGTCAAAAAAGCCTAGAAGACTGTGTTTTGCTCTGGAGTCCCTTAAGCAACACATTTCTCAGGCATAGATCACAAATACATCACTCTTAAGGAATGCAAAATGTAAGAGGAAGTGTGGATGAGCCGACCTAGACCAATGGGGAGCACAAGTGACCAAATTCTGGTTGGCATATTTTTGTCAGTGGCTTGGAACAGGAAATTTTACTGGCTTTTGGTTCTGTGGAGCAGCAGCTTGGTCATGCATTTGAGAATACGGGACTTAGTAGGCACTGCTGTCATATGACAACCCCTTCAGAATTCAAATACATGGCACTAGAAATATGGTGAGCAGCAAAGTGTTTACCAATTGAACCAGTCAAGTGAAATTACTTGTTTTATGAGGTTTTCACTACATTCAAGTTTTAAAATATGAGTTTCACCAGTGTTATAAGGGCTTAAAATAGGCCTACACATGTAACAATAATATGGTGTAGAACCAAAACTTTACCATCTCGTAGAAATTCATTAACACAGATGTTTCTTGGAAGATGACACTAAGCTTTTGCAAACAAACTCAGACTGGTGAGTGGGATATATGTTAGCAGTTTGTTTTTATTTTAACAGGAAGAATGTCGGCGATTGAAACACGGACTTCACCGTGGGAATCTGGATCGTTTATTTGAAGGAAACGAGCTGGTTTTATACACTTCTTCAAGACACAGTACTTCCTTACATGGCAGTTTTCATTAAGCGACCTATCACACATTGCCACATCAGCAATGCACTTTCTGAATGTCCTTCTATGGGGTGATCACGGGCTGTTCACCCCTCTGTCAGCTTCCAGCAGGCTCCTCTCCGCAGGGCTCTGCCGCGTGACACCTCCTCTCCCCAGAGTCTGGCGGAGACAAGTCTTTGTGCTGCCATGTGCTTCAGCAGGCATCTCACAGCCTGTAACCCATCTCCATCCCATCTCTTCCCATAGAAGAAGACAGCAGAGAGTTTCATTTGCAAGATTGCTCTTTCAGAACAGACAGTCCATCCCCTGCTCCAAGCATTGCTCAGTGGCCAGCTGCAGTATCACACATCCATGTTAGGGTTTTTATGCGCTTTTTGTGGATGGAGAAACTAGACTGGAAACAATCAAGTCCTGTGCGGTGTTGAGTGCTACTTTACAAAAGCATTCCACTGTCCTGTAAGGTTAAAATCCATAGGAGGTAAAAACAGTGAAGTGGATGTGGTTTGAGGCCTAATGATGAAATCTTGAGCCCAAGAGAGTAAAGACAAATTTCCAGTTTTGAGACTGATTCAGCACCTGCACTCTGGTGAGAAAATTTCACTGGTGTCTTGTGTCCTACCCACGAGGGACAAGCCTGACTGAGTCAGGTGGTTGAATCAAATGGAGTCCCATTGTGTTGCTAGAGCAACACAACATTCAGGATGAAGACCATGACACATTTTGATTCCCCTCTACAAAATGTACAAAATAACACCTACTGCAGCAGATGCTGCTGAGTTGGTTAACTAGTGTATGCATTCAAACTGCTGAAGAAAAGCAGAGGTTTTATGCCCATTATCAATTTTTTGTTATTACAGATAAAAATTTGAATAATAAACTTGTATATTAAATGGGAATTGAACACAGTGTTACAGCAATCAGTTTCCAAATTGTCTAGCCTGTGGACCAGAACCCACTCACTAGATTTCTTCATAGTTGATTAATTGTGGTTCTCCAAGTCTCAGTTCAATCATCCTTGGTATTGAAGTTGTAGAAGCAGGATCAGAGATTTCCTTCTCTTTTGGACTCAAAGTCATGAAAGATAAATTTCCTTTGGTGGCAACAAGATGTCTGCCTCATACTGAGGTTTGTGGGAAGAGGGGCTGGCCTGGATATATATGTGAAACAAGAGTCCTTTAGAATATCCTGTGACGCTGCATTACCTCCCTGGCTTCACTGCCCTGCCAACTGGTGATCCTAACACTCCAGTCTAAGTGAGAAAGACTTTTGATATAAGAAGAGATATTTAATCTGAAAGAACAGGCAATAATAATGAATTGTTAGTTTTCTGTAAATAATGGTGAAAATAAAATATCTGTTGAAGCCATGAACCAGGAGGTGTTATGTCCATATCTGATGTGATCCTGTGTATATGCTTTGTGATGTCAGTATTCAAAGTTATTTTGGGTAATTAATAATAGGCATGGATGTTGCATTTCAATTACCTTTTCTCAGCTATATACTGTGTTATTATGGTTGTGTGTATTTTGGGGTTGTTTTCTGTTTGCCATCTTTATTTTAAGGCATGATATCTATTTCTGTGATGTAACAATTCAGTGTAACATTTCTTTCTCAAATGGTCTTTTTAAAAAAGAGATTGTTTAAAAAATGAATAATTATTATTATGGGCAGCAAAATAAAATAAATTGGCTGCAGGAAGTGCTCTCTGTGAAAGAAAATTAGTTTGGTGTCTTTCCATTAAGTGTTTTTCACAGCCAGTGGAAGGCTAAGTGCCCATTTGTCCTTGGAAATAAGTGTGACAAAAGAGGTTAGAACACAGCAGTTCTTCTTTGAGGAAGTTTTTGCCTAATAAGAATGCCTAATGAGAAAAATCAGGAATCCATTTGAGATGGTAATGGCACCCTATAAAAATATGTCACTTAAAAATCTCAAGTCCGTGAACAACATAGTTACTCCTGACTTTTCTAGAGGATCAAGGAAAATTCTTCTTTCAGAGACCTACTCTCCCAGCCTCACCTCCTTTTTTCTTTTAAAAGTAAGTCTACCTTAGATGAAAAAGATCCTAAAAGAGGACCTTTTATAAAGTTTATAGATAGGTGAATTGTGGAACGATGAGACTTGCTTTACATGTGAAAATTTACAGCTTTGTTAAATGAAAATAAGGCTGTAAATGACAAAACAACAACAACAAAAAAAGATGGCATTGGTGATCTGTCTTTTCCACTGGTTGTATAAATATGGCTGGGTTCTGTGAGATAGAAATGTGTGTATCCATACACAAATGGAAAATTTTTATGTCAGAAAAATGCATCAAATAACTTGTGCTGCACAGAAATGCTGGCGGGGGAATTTATTTTCTTGGTTAGTAACTTGATTATTCCCTGGTTCACAGACATGAGCATTCCTGTCACAGACCTTCAATAAACATCTCCTTATGAATCCGTTGTTGCATCTTCAAATGAACGAAGGAAGAAAGATAAACACATCAGGTGAATGTAGCAAAAGTACATGACCAGTTTATGGAAAAGATGAAAACATAAAGGAAAACAATTTACAGAGAGGTTGCATAATTTGCCAAATTTCTTTCAGCTGCCAGCAGCTGCATAGGAACCACTGGGCTGTGTAGCTCCACAGAAGACCTCTTCTACTTTTCCTTTTCAGAAACTGTGGTTAATTTTATTGTCTCCTTGTTCATTTTCTGTTACCCCATGTTTTAAGTCTATAGTTTCTAATATTTCTTCCACTCCTTTCATGAGATCTTCAATACCGTTGAGATTTATTCTTTAATGTTAAATATGTTTCAGAGAGGAAAATGATTTATATAGGCCATTGTACATTTTTTCAAAAGAAGATTTTCAAAGTGCCTCTTAAATGGCCATCTGTCTAACATATTTGGTCCTGCTTCATTTAAACCCCATGCCTGTAACTGAACAAGTAGAGATTTGAATACAAAACATCACCAGAAGAGAAGAAAGTGGTGCATCAAATTCGGTAAACAAAATATAAGAACTTGAAGGGCAACTGAGTTTTTTAAGTGTTGTAGCAGAGTTATATTTTTATGATCCAGAAAATATGTCTACAAAATTGAGACACCTAAATAAATGACAGAGCAATAAATCAAAATCTGCCGTTCTGCCTTAATTCATTTAGGTGAAATTGCTGTTCAGAGTCATGGGATTGGTCAGGCCCATGAAGAAATTCATTAAGTTACTACTTTTTTGGACATGTTGGATACATTCATTAAGATTAGCAATTGCTTTGAATTATGGAAGTTGAATTCTTCAAGGCAAGTCATTGATTTATATTGTAGAAATTGCTTTAACTTCTACTAAAAAGTGGCTATATAGGATATATATAGAAAAGAAAAATGCAAAACATCTGAATATGTATTTATATCCCAGTTTTATATAAGATTATAATTTGAGTGGTGATAAATGTTATTTTTCACTAGATTTCTTCAGATAGGTAATATTCAACAAAGTTGCCTGATGGTTACTTTATGTATATAAACTAACATAGCTTTAATTTTTGTGGATTTGAAAAGAAAAGGAAGCAATGGGCATGAGGTACAGTATGGGAAAATTTGCTTTAATGTAAGGAAAAAATGCCCACAATTATGGTGTTCTCTATACACATAGAAAGCAAGTTTTGAATCAACAACAAATTAGCAGAAAACTTGGTGGGTTTACAAAACCCTTAACTTGTCAGGCTTTGATTTTTACACTAAATATTTGTTTTCTTTCATGAGATTCAATAAGAGAACCAACACTACCATAACAAAAACAATGTCAATGGCCATGTTGTCTGAGCAGTTCCTCATTCATGATTTGCCTACTGCCATTCAGGGCTCATCTATAAATATGACCAGTCATTCCCATGTTATAAAACAACTGAATGTCTGAAATATGAGAGAATGAGAGATGCTTTGATTTAAACTTGCAGCTTGTAGTATACTCCTGAGGATGTTGTCTGGAAAAGATATGGATGCATATATATATGGATATACACATATACAAGCTGGAGAAATGGGCAGACAGGAACCTCATGAAGTTGAACAAAGCAAAACATAAATCCTGCATCTGGGGAGGAACCTCATGCACCAATATATGCTGGGGATGGCCCAGCTATGAAGCAGCTGTGCAGAAAAGGACCTGGGAATTCTGGTGGACACCAAGGTGAGCATGAGCCAGCAGTGGGTCCTTGCAGCTCTAATAGAATCCTCAGCTGCCTTAGGCAAAGCATTTCCAGCAGGTCAAGGGAGATGATCCTTCCCCTCTATTCAGCGCTGGTGAGAGGACACCTGGAGTACTGTGCACTTCTCAGGAGGGATGTGAATATAATGAAGGGAGTTCAGTCTCCAGGGAGAATGATGGAGGGACTGGAGCATCTCCCTTATGAGGAAAGCCTGGTAAAGCTGGGATGTTTCAGCCCAAAGAGAAGGCTCAAAGGAACGTAAATACACAATAAATCTATATAATGTATTTAACATGATGCAAATAATATAACGTATATAAATGTAGATAATATGGAGGACGTAAAGAAGACAGAGGAAGGCTCTTTTCAGTGGTGCTCAGTGGCAGAACCAGAGGCACAAAATGGGCACAAAATGAAACACAAGAGGTTTCCTGTGACCCCACCTTTTTATTTTGAGGCTGGCTGGACACTGGCACAGACTCCTCTGAGGTGTTGTGGACTATCAGTCCTTGGAGATATTCCAAAGCCATCTAGACATGGTCCTGGACAATCAGCCTTAGATGGCCATGCTTGAGCAGGGGTATTGGACCAGATGACTTCTGGAGGTCCCTTTGAGCCTCAGCTCTCCTGTGATTCTGCAATTCTGTGATATAAGAGGGGTGTCATAGTACATTGCAGAAACTTGTTCCTTGGCTACAGGTTAGGAAACCTCTCTTTTCACAGGAGTCATTAATATGCATCTAATGGGAGACAAGGACAAGGAATTCAGATTAAATTGGAAGATTTTTTTCCCAGATGCTATCCTCCATTTTCATACCCCCTAAGTCTTTCTGAAAGAGATGGTATTATCTTTCATCTTTCTAGTAGGTTCTGAGATATGTTGACATTGCTACTTTTCCTTTTCTGATTTTCTTTCCCTTAAAACTGTTGATGCAGCGGCTGTGGGCAAGTGTTTGGGCAATAAACTCACCTACATTTTCTCTGGAGATGGATCCACAGTTCTGGGAGAGAACTATAAGAAATTAATGTGTTGCAACCTCTGTTTTTTGGGTTTTTTTTTCATTCTGTTTTAAATCATAGAATTTTTTAGATTGGAAAAGACATGCAAGATCATCGAGTCCAACCGTTAGCCCACCACTGCCCATCCACCACTAAATCATTTCCCCAAGTGTCACATCTACACATCTTTTAAACACCTCCAGGAAGGGTGACCCAACCACTTCCCTAGGCAGCCTGCAATGCTTGACAACTCTCTCTTCCTAATATCCAATCTAAACTTCCCCTGGCACACCATGAGGCTGTTTCCTCTTGTCCTGTCACTTGTTGAGGCTTCCTTCCAACCTGGTATTCCATGAGTTCACGATTATTCTATCATAATTTCTTTGGGGCCAACAACAGTGAGAGAAAATCATGATGGATCAGTACTGCTTCCCCATTTTCTCCCTCCCTACCCTAATCAGCCATCAACCATAGATAATCTGATCACTTGAGACTATCTAACAGGCATTTGTGCATCTCAGCAAACAAAGATTGACTCTGTTTTGTCCTGTGCCAGCATGGGCAACATGTTTACTGAAGAAGCACCCAGGGAATTCCAGTCCAGACGATGGCTTGATCAAAACACCACAGGGATGTAGAAAGTTTTAGGATGATTCACAAATCTTGGTCTCCACCAATGCATAATCGTGATGTCTGTGTGCATCTACCAGGTGCTATTGCATTTTGTTATCATCATAAATTAACTTCAAAAGGTCAAATAAAAAGCGGTTGTTTATCATTTGTTTACCAAAGTGGAAGCTTTGCTATTTGAAGTTTGAAAACAAAATGCACCAAATCCTTTAGCTTGATATTTCACCTCTGGTCACCATTTAAATAATAACACAAAGCAGCACATAATAAGATGTAGTTAGCAATATTTTGGAACAGGAAGTCCAAAATGAATATCCTAATAATTACAATCTATTTTAGAGTATCTATTATTTACTTTAATGTCAACGATAAGAGGTTTCTTTTTCAGACTGACAATAATCAATTCATCTGGTTTTCTTAATACATTCACAGTGTGTGCTGTATTGACTGCAATGAGAGAAAGAGTGTGGAGTATTATAATTCTGTTTGATGTGCTGTTCAATTTTCTTGTTATCAGACAAACATTCTACTTTGTCTTGACATCACTGAAATATCAGTAAAACTGGATGATTTTATGTGTTATTGGAAAAGGCAGGAGGTATGCTTTATGTTAGATTTGTTGTTGTTGTTGTTGTCATTACAAAGGGAATTAGAGAGGGAATATTTATTTGTGAATGTCTCCGTGTGCTGCTAAGAGAGAAGGTTAAGTGCAACCATGCTGTTTGCTATTGATTTCTGTTCCATCTTTGATAGCTCATTTTTGTTTGCAGAAAGAAGTCCCTGAGGGGAGACTTAAACTGGCCAATAGCAGGCCATGCCAACTGATTCTTGAAGTTTGAATAATTGGCCAGTTAGGAAGTGTTGTGTTTTGGTGGTTGGTTAATAAAAGTGGAGGAGAGTGAGGAGGCATTGACTATTACTCAATGGCTTCCATTGCTAGCTGTGCTGCACAGCTTGAAGTCTCCTATATTTGGGGTGGGATTTATCTAGTAAAATCTGTCAAAAAATACCAGCATGACCCTCTGAGGAGGTTCTCACTCTAATCACCCTTTACAATCAATGAGCAGCCTGTTTTCAGTAAAAAAAAAAATAAAAACCACATTAATCTAATCTTCAAGTAGATGTTAAAAAGTGATCAGATGAATTGATTCCTTAATTCCATTGACAATGTTGACTCTATCTTCATTAGCTACAATAAAAGCCCCAACAGCAAACTCTGATGTAGCCAGGCCTGCTAAAGGGAGTCTGATGCCTCAGTTTGCCAGGAGAAGCCAGGGGATGTGTCAAATGTATGGAGGTCAGGCCAGGCCAAGCCAGAACTTGATTTCATTCCATTATCTTGTTTTTCCTCAGCAACAAGCATGTGTCATAAGCCAAAGTCAGTTACCATCAAATTTATTTCAAAACATGGCATAAGGGAGATGAAACCTAGTTTATGATCACCTTTTCATTGGACCTTGGCTTGCATTGCACATGAACTTTTGCTGATTGGATGATCAGAGCCAATGTCCCTTATAAAAGACAAAATATCTGCACAGGTGATATCTCTGCTCTTGGAACAATTGAAATAAAAGGAGCAGTAAAACTGTCACACAGAAACAGCCCACATTCCTCTGCAGAAGATATATTTGGAAAGATTTTGAGTCAGGAATACAATTTAATTAAGGCAGAGACTAAATGAAAGGAGAGGTATAAGAAAACATCAGCTACAACGTTTATGTACTCCTACTTCCTAATCACACTGCCATGTTTGAAATACCACAATGCCACAGGGTTAACCTGAACACATTATTCCAGGCGTGGCATTCATAGTATTACACTCTAGGGCCATTCCCTAGTATTCCATTCTACTGGCTGAATAGAGTGGGATGATGAGTTCCTGATCTTTGCTGGGGATGCCCTGGTTGATGCAGCCCAGCATTCTGCTGTCTTTCTCTGTCCCAGCTGCACACTGGTCACTCATTCTGAACTTGGTGTCCACCAGGACCTCCATGTCCTTTTCGGCAAAACTGCTCCCCATCCAGGCAGATTCCAGCTCATGCTGCAGTCCTGGATTACGTTTTCCCAAGTGCAAAACCTTGCATTTGTCTTTGTTGAACTTCATATGCTCCTGTTAACCCACTCTTTCAGCTAATTCAGGTCTTTCTGGAAATTATTAGAAGTTATACTCAAGCAGTGTAAACAATACAATTACAGCACATTTAATGTCATCCAACACAACTAGAACTGGATAAAAGATATATTTAAATTATTACACATTTGTTTTCAGCTTTAACTGAGCCAGCAGTGATTAATAGATTCATGTGTGTGTGTATTAAAGAACATGCCATTAAAATATGCTTTGGAAATGTCAAAACATGTTGTTCCAGCATGGTTCAACATTGATCAGCTTCCTTGACAGCTGGAGAGCTTCACAGGAGTTTCAGTTTGAATGCTTCAGGGCCCTAATCTCTCTTGTATATTTGATTTTCCAGATGGACAACTGTTCCAGGATATGCTATAATCTTACTGCCCCAGGGTTCGAACAAACAGGTCAGTGTACTTTAGTGTATTCTGAATTTCATTCAGGCCAAGACTCTGACCTACAGTACAAATCCAGGATGAGAGGCAGTGACCTTCAACTTGCATGAAAGTGGATGTCCAGAGGGCTGCAGATTAATATTGAGTTGACACAGAATATTTCTCAGTGTGATGAGCCAAATGGGTCAATTCAGGTTGGCACAACTCAAAATGAACACAGGACAAACATACCAAAATTCATATTGTTAGTGAGTAGGCAACATTTTCTATCAAAAAACAACCAAATAATCTCCACAAAATTCTCCAACATCACTTTTTACAAATCCACTTTCTCAAATGTTCCTTTTTTAGAAGTTCAGTTCCATGGCATCTGGACAGCTGGCAGAAAAAGGCAGCAATCAGTTGGACTCGGTGAGTCTTTCAGACCTTAAACCAATCTTGCAAGGGTAGCAGCTTTAAAATTTGTAGCTTTGAATGTTTATTTTTCTGATCTTTTCCTGCTTTTCTAGCTTCCTCACTCTCTCTCAATGACACACACATTCACACACACTTATACTCCCACCTTTGCATGTTGGAGAACCTCTTGTGCACTCTCCAGTCTCACCCTCTCTTTCAAGCACAGCTTCACACACACAATCCTCTACAGAGTAAATCTTCTTTACTTTCTTTACTTTTCCCTAATCTTTTTGTTTTAATGACAGCTAAATCCTGTAAGGTAAAAGATGATCTCTCTGGGAACAACTGAAGTGGAGAACAACATGCAACTCACATCTCTTCTTCATTCTTTACAGGAGAAGATTAGTGTTGTGGTAATTGTGCTGTGCCCATTGGAAGCATAAAGGAGTTATAAAGCTGTAACTGCTTGCTCTTTTCCTTCAAACTTGGTTTCACAAGGTTGAACACAATCCAAATTGGATGTGTTATAACGCATTCTTGTGCTTTTTTTGCACTTCTTCATGCCTCCAATGCAGACTTCTTGGGATTTCAGGATTTTTTTTTTTTTTTTTGAGGTCTCTGCTCCTGTTTTATTTATGTTTGCCAATGTCAAGTGAACATGAAGTACACCAATTCATTCAAAACCAAACTCTATTTCATCTATAATTCCAAGAGAGCAAGCAAGGTCAATATCCTCCCTGTCTGGTCTCTGGGATGCTCCTGCAAACATACTGGTTGGTATCTTAAGAATACCTGTCTCACAATGTGCCCACCAAGGCTCTCACTGATGGGCTGGCAGGAAATGACACACCCCTCCTGGTCTTGCAAATCTTATTTCAATAAGCAAAGCTCAAATTGCTGTTTTCATATGACACATCTGGGCTCTCCTAAATGTTCATGACAGTGAGGTTCTAATCTGTTGTCTCCTTGTATGGCAGTGCCAGCCTGCTACTCAGGATGACTGTCATCTCCACCATCCAAAGCACCACATTGCACTCTCACTATGGCAACGCTGTTCATGGGATTTATAGCAGATGCTGACGGACGTAATGAGCAAGCCCACAACACCTACAGCCTGTGCCATTCACATCTACTGACAGTGCTGCAGCATCCAGCTCGGCAGGACAGTGCCATCTCTCATGGTGGGCTCCAGTCTCAGACCTGCAGTCTGGTTAGAAAAGCGCATGTTGTAAGAAATAGGGCAAGGAAGGCAAGAGATAACAGCTGAGGCGAGACCTGCTGGTCAAACTAAAGGGCAAGAAGGAAATGCACAGGCAGTGGAAGAAGGGCCATGTATCCTGAGAAGAGTATAGGGATGTTGTGTGATTGTGTAGGGCTGGGGTCAGGAAGGCCAAGGTGCTGGAGCTGAACTTTGCAAGGGCTGCAAAGAATAACAAACATTTCTAGCCAGGAAAGGAAGAGGATGCAGGGGTTGAGAGGAGCCCTGAGGAGAAGGACTTGGGGGCACTGGTGGATTAGAGGCTGGACATGTCCCAGCAATGTGCACTTGCATCCCAGAAAGCCAAACGTGTCCTGGTCTGCATCCAAAGCAGCGTGGGCAGCAGAGGAGGGAGGGGATTCTGCCCCTCTTCTCTGCTCTGGTGAGACCCCACCTGCAGTGCTGCCTCCAGCTCTGGGGCCTCAGCACAGGAAGGACATGGACCATGTTCAGAGGAAGGCCCCAGAGATGGTCAGAGGGCTGGATAACCTCTCCTGTGAAGACAAGGCTGAGAGAGTTGGGTTTGTTCAGCCTCGAGAAGAGAAGGCTCCAGGGAGAGCTTATGTCATCCTTTCACTACACATAGAGGGCCTGTGTTAAAGACTGGAAGAAAGTTTTTAGCAGGGCTGTAGAGACAAGACAAGAGGTAATGGCTTTAAATTAAGAGAGTATATGTACACTAGATATAAGGAAGAAATTTTGTTACGAAGAGGCTGAAGAAACACTAGCACAGGTTGCCCAGAGAGGTGGTAGATGCTCCATCCCTGGAAGTGTTCAAGGTCAGGTTGGATGGGGCCCTGAGGAACCTGATCTAGTTGAAGTTTCCCTGCTCATGGCAGGGGGGTTGGAACTGGATGATCTTCAAAGTCTCTCACAACCCAAGCCATTCTAGGATTCTACATGCCAGTGGGATGGCACCAACATTTCAGTACATTTTTCTTCCCAGGGATGCACATTTACTTCTGATAGCCACAGGTCTGTCTTTCCCTTGTTTCAGAGAGTGTCCTCTCCTTTCTTCTTTCGGGCAGCCAGTGTTTACCTGGCTCAGCAGATAACACACTATATTTAAAAAAAAATCACTTTATAAATTCAGTCCCTTGTGAAATTTTTAGAAGTGATTTCTAGAGCATCATGTGGCATGAGGCCATGGTCCATGTGTGTCTGCATTAAGTTTTATCTTTTGCTTAATTGCCTGTGGAGGTCTTGCCCTTGGCACTGCAGTTGATGGTTAAAAGTGTTTTGTACTGCATTATAATTTATTTTGGTCAACCGAAATAAAGTTCATTGTACCTGTCAATAAGAATCTTGTCTCCTGTCTCATTATTCTTTAAGTAGCTCAAATTCCAGCCTCTTTCACTTAATACAAATACACACAAACGAGTTGATTTCTTTCTTCAGACTGGATGCTGAAGAGCCTTGGTGATTTAGGGAATAACCTAAAAGCTCCTTCAGTGGAGAAGCTGAGCCATGTCAAGGAAATAACAAATTTTACAAAGCATACCCCTGTGCCCTGGTCTCCAACTTGTGGAATGAAGTAGGAGGCATTATAAAAAAGATAAAACAGGTTTTAAAATTAGTAATTTACAGAAAGAGTACATGGGTGTTTAGAAAAGATAAGAGTTCAGAAGGAAAATTAGTTGCTAGGCAAGATTACTGAAATATCCTCCACTGGTTTTTTACAAGAAGGCAAAAGGTGTCTACTAGCCAGGTTGAACAGACCAACAGTTTTCTCTCGTTTGTAAAACCACCCTTTTCTCTACCATGAAATATGGATTTTAATATGGGTTCAGTTTTGCCCATTTCTACTAGGGCAGTGGGGGAAAGGCAAGGATGGGGTTTTTGGGTTGAGGTTTTTGTTTATTTCTGCATTTTGCATACTTCATTTTCTGTTTGAGGCTGTTTGTTGGAGCAGTGCCATGAAATACTGACACACTGTGGAGGCACCAGCTCTGATGAGACACAGACTTGGGGCCGTTCTCTTGCCCACTGGTGGGTGTTCCTTGGTGCCAAGCTCAGAACAGAGCCATTATTTAAGCTATTTTTTCCCTGAATAAAAGCTGCCAGGTTTCCAGCCCATGGAAAACCTCAGCATATCAGCATCATGCAGTCTATATCCTCACTGCTGGAAAAGACAGCTCTTGTCACAGTGTGAAGGAAATTTCTTTCTCTTCTTCCTACTCTGTTCCATCCTTGAATAACGTGCCAAATGTACAATTTCTCCTGTTTCATGGTAGGAATCACTGCCCCAGTAGGAAGTAAATTGCAAACCCCAACTCACTTCAGCTAGTTTCCCAGTATTGATTGATAGATGATCACAGAGCTAAAGATAAAAACTCGAGAGCTCTTTATGCCATTCCAAAGACCTCCCTTTTCTCCTTTTATAATTGTAAACATCTGTAGAATGTTTTAAATATTTTTTTGCGTAACTTACTCATTATTTAGCTTAGCTTTTGTTCTCCATACTAAACTTGTCTTACTTCTTCCATTTATATTTTTTTTTTTTTTGTAGCCTTGCAGGCTGCTTTACACAGAAGAAATAACCATAAAGCAATGATATTCAGAGGTTTACCATCAACACATAAATATTTATGTGCACTCCATACTGAAGACTTTCCATTGAGTCAAAACACATATATAATGCAGACATTTATATATAATTTTCACATGAAAGGCACAAAAGAGATGGGACAGTTTTGTGCTTGCTTTCGTTTAATGCACTGAGCTTGAGGCCAATGCTCTTTTATTTTTCCTTTGAAGATTTGCAGTTGTGTTGGCTTTTTGTCTTTGCTTACAGGGCTCGGTCATGAAGATGCTTCAGAGCACCAGTCTTCTACCTCAGGAGACTTGGTTCCAGCCCTGACCCAGATCACACCCAGGGAGGTTAGTTGGTCTCGTCATGCTCTCTAGTGGCTGCTTCTCTGCTGAGCAGCTGCCATGCTCCAGGGAGGACCAGCTCTGGAGCTGCAGTGATGCTGCAAGACTTTACAGGCAGAGCACAAAAGGAAAAACTGGAGGGTCATTTTGGCTTGGTTCTAGTCACTCCTAAACCATGTCTTAATCTCTCACCTCAAAGAACCAGAGAATAAATGTCTTGATGACAGTCATGCAAATCTTTTAAACAATTTCAGCTTTCCTCTTCCTGACTATAATGCCTCCATTTGAAATCTGGAGTCAATAATGGTGAAACTGACAAAAACATGGCTAACAAATACATTTTATTATTTGACTCAGCCTTAACTAAAAATTGCAATGGAAAGAGCTATTGAGGTTAGTTGGAAAGGCCTGACTGACTTTAGTAAGTTTTGAACCATGGAGCCAAATATACTTTTAGTTCTCTCTGTCACTGAATTTCATGAGTTTGCAGATTTGTATGGGGTCTTCCCAGGGAGAGAGTGTTTAATGCATTTTAGAATTATAGATTTGCTGCTGAGTATGTCCTTGAAATACAGAAATAATCCACAAAACTCTATAATGAAATTGGATTTTCAACCTTTAAATATCCTAGGGAAAGTTTTGGTTCAAATTCTGAGTGACAATGCAGATCAGAATTATTTTCTGAAAAAAAAAAATGCAGTAGAACAAAACCGAGATTCAGCAAAAACAAATGAATCACTCTTGATCATGCGTTGAGCAGAGAGAAAGTAAATTACCATCTGAAGGAGCTTTACTTTTCGATGATAGCTTTTACTTTTTGAGGGGTTACTTCAGTTTAATGCTAAAATACCACAAGAGCAACATGGAGTGGCATCCCGAGGGATTTGGTTGTGGCTCTGCTCCTGGACAGTGTCATGAGCCCCCTTCTCCTGCCTGCTGTAGCAGCCTGTTCATACACTCCTTTTAATGCCTTTGAGCTGCCCACCCTCCCCCATTTCCATGCACAGGGGTGCTGGGAGGGCATCCCTGCTCTGCAGGCTGTGACCAAATGGGCTTGTTGACTTTCTTCCCACACACTGGGGGTGACACTGTGGGGATTTAAGAGAGAAAAATAAAAGTGATGCTTTCCATTCGTGGGATGTAGGTGGTCAAGAGAAACAAAAGCCCTTGCAGAAGTTTTACATGAGATACACAGATGGCTTTGGAGGTGTGGCAGACTCTGTTGATGCTAAAAAGATGAAAGAAGCCAAAAAAGACTTGTGACAGATGCTTTCAAGCTATGAAGTATTTAAAGAAGATTGCATTAACTTTAGAAATGTTAGAAATGTTTCCTAACGAAACTCAAGTTTTTGTCAGTAGCTGTGCTCCTAGATAAATAAGACATGAGATGTTTCCTTCAAGATGAAAAGGGTGTAGGGAGGTAATTAATACTGTTTTCAACTTTGCAACAGCTTCAAGTGGAAGATATTTGAAGTTCCAAGGGAGCTACCACACAAACTTCTATGGTCCAAAGACAAACCAAAAGAAGCTTCAGCCATTTATAAAAATAACAGTCCTGACTGGGGAAAGAGCTGTCTTCTAAAAACTCACTGTGACTAACAAGGACAAATGCTTCAGAGCCCTGAAAGTATTGAAAGACGTGTGACCACCAAGTAGATGCATTGGGTGGCTGTTGTTTTGAGGAATATTTCCTATTAAATTATTTTGCTCTTGGTAAATAGTTCATAACCTTGGGAGAGCTGAAGAGGCTGGAGAAAAGTGTCAGAGCAGCTACTCAGAGTGAGACTTGCAAAGAGTTGGAGGGGGTTTAGTTAAGGGCCAATTAAGAGAGGCGGCACTATGGGAGCCTGCCTCAAGAGAGCTGACAAGCTGGGATATTGTAAGGGAAATGCAAGTGCAGTTACCTTAGAAACTGGAATAAGAACCTTACTAAATTATTGACATATCTGAAAATTAA
The DNA here is from genome assembly GCA_013397115.1 of Edolisoma coerulescens. NCBI lineage: Eukaryota > Metazoa > Chordata > Aves > Passeriformes > Campephagidae > Edolisoma > Edolisoma coerulescens. Next base: position 506,538 of record VWZW01004324.1, on the reverse strand, counting down.
GAAAAAACAGTATTTCCAGTTATTAGAAAACTAGGTTCAAGCATCTCCTTTTGGAAACAAAGACAGTTTAACTAATGAACGAGCTGAGATTTTTTTCCTTTTTCTGTGCCATAAAAAGGGAAGGTGTCCAAGAAAGACCCAAACAGCAATTAAAGTATTATTTCTTTTCTTTAAACTCATACAAAATAAATGTGTTTCCTTCTTACACATATCTACTCTTTCACTGTCCTCCTGGATTTTGTCTCCCTATCCTTCTTCCCTCCGTTCAGTTTGTTTGGGACAGACTCCAGCTGTCTCATCTAAATGGAGAATTTCCAATGTCACCAAACCAGAGACAAACTGCAAGTCCTTTTTGGCCTTTGGCCAGGATGATTCTCCTCCAACAAGGTGCTTTGGGCATCAGTTCTGCCTTGGAGAGTGCTAAATGCTGTGAAATAAGGAGACCATTAAAACCTTTGAAGTTGTAAAATAACTATGTTAAATTTGTTCATAAAAATGGAGTTAACTTTAGAAAGGGAGAAATGTTACATCAGACCTTCAAGTATCTCCCCAAACAGGAGGGTATTCTTCTTAGAAGTAGTTTGATACTGGAAAAGTTGATTTCTCATTGCTTACTGGGTCTAAAATAATTCTTGAAATTTTGCATTGTGGAAATGAGTTTATGAGCTAATAAATGAGGAGGGACCTGCAGTTTTTCCTCTCAAGACCAAATACTCAAAAACTTGGGCAGGAGAATTGCCCCTGCTTAAAGCCCCAGTTTGGTGACTAACTACCTCACTGGGAAAGCTAAAGCTAAGAGGATTGATACAAAAGCAGTTTCGGGCCAATGTGAAGGACTGAAATTCCTAGGGGGAAAAATGGACAGAGGAATCTTGTTTCTGCCTGAGAAACACTGGGCTGATCATCAGCAAAGAAATCCAAATACTTGCTTGGAAATATTTTCACAGCTTGATATGTCACGCTGGAAAGTCCACACTCTGAGTGTCTCTATCCAAAAGCTGACTTGGTGCATGACTGTGCATCCTGCTGCCAGTGAGTCACCTGGAGGATTTGTCATTCAGTTACAGTATTGGGGAAAGGGACGATGCAGTTTATCCTGTGCAGGATTATTGTAATGCCATCATTTGGGCAAATATATCCCAATGTTGTGCCTGAAGCAGTGGATAGCTACATTGCTCACTGGTTATTTCTCTTGCTTCCTTGCCTGCTGGATGCATGTTCACAAAAGCTAATTAGAGTGGACTGTGTTATTTACAGTGTTAGACTTTAGAAGGAAAAAGCTTACTGTATAATCTCTGCCTCAAGTATGTTTGAGCAGAGGTTACTTTAGGGGAAATGAAAGGGGCTAGCAGGAACAAACTCAGCAATTATTTCAACACAATCAAGGATTTCTATCCCCTAAGTGGCAGTATGAAGTATTCCCATACTGGTTACCTGATACTGGGTTGTACAGGGTAGAGATTTCTTTCTGTATGCACTGTATCACTTTGGGGCACAGTTTGTTTCAGACCCCTGGGCTTCACTTTAAATTTTCAACACATTTAATATGTGTAACAGAAATCAGAACTAGGAAAGGTCATAGTTTTTCCTTCTTGTCCTTTCTATCCCCTTTTATTTAAAGTTTAGGAACCACTTCCTCTCCCACAGCAACTTTTTAAATTGTTTGGGGTTTTTTGCAGTATCATATAATTTCTACTAAGGTTAGGAGGAGGCGGATGAAACCTGGGAAAGCTAAAACCTTTACCTTTTATTAAGCTACAAAGGCAAAAAGCTGAAATCTAAATATTTTCTTTGATGAAAAAGAATCCATGGAGAACATAAAGATTTCTATCATCTTCAGCAGGAGAAGGTTACGTTTAGCAAACCTAGGGCTTCCCTCAAGGAACACTTGGCAGTGAAGAAGGTCAAAAAATATTAGAAGCCTATTTGGTCCTACTTTGCAGGCATATCAATTAGTGCTTCATGTCATCAGGTCTCAAAGACTTCAGCTGAGTCTCTTCAATATATGCCAGCTATGGTGATCCAATTCATAGCCAAACCGTAGCAAACATGCTGGAGAGCGTTATGTTTTCCAGAAAGTTGCTTTATCAAATGACAGCACACTTTTTTCATCAGGGCCTTCACAGGGAGGCACAGAAACAAAAAAAAAAAAAAGGAGATTGGAAGTATTTGACAGCTCTGCTGGCACTACTGCTACTGCCTCAATGGGAAACCAGTTGGATCTAAGAATTAATAAAGAACAGGGAACACATAAACCAGTTCAGGATATTCCCATTCCAGCCCATATATTCAGTCCCACTTTGAAATTCCAGAGACTGTATTCAGCACGGGGAGAAAAGTCTGAGCAGGGAGGCCAGGATAAAATAGCTTCCCTTCTTCATGCCTTCATTTAGACAATCCAGATTTGTGTTCCAAACGTCCTTTTTGCTGTGGAGGTTGTAGCACAAAATGACATGTATAAGAGAGAGAAAAAAATCTGCCAGCAAGACTGTGCAAGAGAGGAAATATTGACTTTGATAAATGGGAATTTTCTCATGTTTGTGCTTTCAGCACTTTACTACGGTGAGTTCAGCATCACGGGAACGTGTTTCAGCGAGTTCTCTGCTTGGTGTTACTATGTGTGTATAGGTGAAAGATCAGAAAATTTTGGAAAATTTTAATTTTGCACTGTTGTGGAAGCCAGCTAAACCACTTCTGTACATTAAGATTCAGATTCTTTTATTTTTAATAAGGATTTGCTTTGTTTTACTTGGACTGCTTATATATTAACGTATTTGTTAGGCTATGCAACCGGTTCTGGAGCAGCTTTTAATGTATGTGAACGGATTTGTAACAGCAAGGTTAATAATTTATTTAGTTGTCCCAGAACATTCTGGGAGCTTTATTAAGGTAATATTCTGGAGACATCTTGCTTGCCTTCCTGGGTCCTGGAGAGCTTCCTCTTAAACATGAAATGTGTTAGCTGAGTGTGCAGAAAAAGAGAGGATAAAGCAAGAATCACATACCAGGCTGTAGAAAAACTCTCCTTAACAAGTATATTATATAAATACATAATATGAATTTTTATATATACATATATATATATGGGAAACAGTCTTACATATACTTTATGTAACACTCTACGTGAATAAGAGGGTGTCAGAGCCCTTTGCCTGATGTCTTATAAAGAGGTAGAAGAACCGTCAATTTTTTTCTTGCACTGATGAGCTACAAACACTGCAGTAATGATTTCCTTCAAGTAAGTGTCTGTGTGAAATCCTCTGATCGTGAATCCAATTTAGTAAAGAAGTAACAAAAAGAGCTGCTCCTTTGGGGACTGTTCCTCTAACCAGCGCATTCCAAAGACAGTGAGAAAGCAGAGCCTGGTCTGTTGCCAAATTTGGCCACACCTGGAGGCCCAAAGAGACTTTCACATCTACCTGAACAGTGCAGGAGTTTGCAGATCCAAAGTCCAGGCTCTCACGGCTCTTTGTCTGTGGACACAGTTCATTGCATGTTCCTCAGCCTTGCTTGAGTATTGAGGAAACCATAACTTCCTACAGTCTCCACAGCTTCTTTGTCAGAACATTTCTGTGGTTTTTTTCCAGTGGTTTTCCAACTCTGACACAGCCACTGAGGATGACACACACTGCTGTTGGCAGCAGTGTGAATTAGAGCTCCAGTGACAGCCACCCTGAGACTGAAATGCCTTTGCAAGTTAGAATGCTCAGGGAGTCATAAGCCTGGGGAAAGCACAGCCTGGAGAAAGGGAGCTGTGGTGAGGTGAGAGAGGCAAGGACAACTGGAAAACCTGACAAGAAACATCAAAGGAGAAATATGAAGCTGAGATTTGAAAAGGTAAATTTCAAAGTCGTTTCCATCTGGCTGCACTGATTGCACTGAAGTAAAGCAAATTGAGAGCAAGCTGTTTCCAAAGGATAATGAGACCTGCAAAGGCACAAGGCAGGCTAGGGACATGCTGCCAATTTGTTGGGAATGCAGAAACCTTCCCAAAGTCCCTGTCCAAGAGGGAGAGAGATAAGGAGACTGGGGTAATAAGAGGGTTAAACACACAGATGCATAATTCCACCGTCAAATAATTGTCATACTCCTACTGGAATCTCATTGCCAGAGGTGCACAGATGTAGAGTTCTCTGTTCACCAGGAGTGCAGGTAAATGTGAGTGTGGACTGCACCTTGGTGTGAAGGATTAGATCCTGTGCTCCTCCTGTATGTCAGCTCTGAACCTAACTTCTCCTAAGATCTAAGCTTAATCCTTACTATCCTGACTCAGAGCCACCTTGGAAATTACAGTCTGTCTCTAAACTCTTACTGAGTTTGGCATTTGATCAGAGGGTTTTCCTTCATATCTATGTGTGGCTGCTGATTTGACTTCAAAGGTGGCAATGCTGCAGCATTAGCAAAATTCTGCTTTTGTTATTGTTTTGGAATTTTGGGGTCCTTCAAGAAAGAAACCTCCATACAGAAGATGCTTCCAATACAAAGGAATGCGTTTGTCAGGCTATTCATCTCTGCCCACTGCTGAAGTGCTCTGTATCAAACCTCTAAGCGTGGGAGGCAGCAACTTTAAAATGGGTGAAAAGGCTGCTTATTCTCCAAAATCTGACTGTATTACTGTTTGGCATTTTGTTTGATGAAGCTCTAAAGGACAAAGTCGAGGTACTCGTACATGTTTGGACAATGTCTATCATATTAAGCATACTGTGAAGAGAGGGGAGGTAGGTAACAGATGGGGATAAGTGATGCACAAAAAAGAAATTGAGCTCAGCAGTATTGAAAGCCAAGAGCTAACAAATGAAAAGACATCTTCAGGAGCTGCAGTGAAAGCTGAGCTGTCAGTGATTTAGCACCTGACTGGCTGTGCTTGGATAGCATGGGCATGTGCCCAGTGGAAATAAACTGTGGAAGTTCCATTGGGAAAGCTGCAATTTAAGTTTAGTTTATAGGCTTGGGACTACATCTTAGAAATTTTTCTCTTGAGTATACAGAGAAACCAGGAGTGATGAAAAGGGACTATAACTTTTTTATCTTCTTTTTTTATGGACGACAATTTTAACTGAAAATTGGGAACTCCATGGTAGCTGACCAGGGTAATCAGCAGGCTGAGACCAGCCCACTTCACCACCATATGCTTGAGCTGCACGTCCACACCAACCTGGTAATTTTTCCCAGTAGATTTGGAATCTCCTGTTTTTAATCCTGGGGTAAAAAGACTGCTCCATCTTCTTCTCAGGATTGTCACAAAACAAGTCCGTGCTGGCCCTATACTATGAGCTCCTTAGTGAGGGGATTTGTCTTCTTTCTGTCAAAATCATCCCAAATCCCCAAATTAGCTTTTTTATACCCAAACCCCAAACTCACAGCAAAGTCTAGTGTTCACCTCTTTCTTCATAGACTACATGAAAGACCTGCATGGAACGGGATAGGGGCACCTTTAAGTGCCTCTAAAAGCACAGATGACAACTGAAACCTGAAGTATTGGAAGTAAAGAAGCAGAGACAGGTAATTGTCCTTACAATATGGCAGAGGTTGTTTTTGATTCAGCCCTGTTTATCAAATTCATCTTTAAATGTAAATTTTCTCCGTGCTTTAATCAGGGATGTTTTGTATTCCTTTACAGCACTAAAGCTGCAGTGCACATACCAGTGCTTCCTTTTTCAGTAACACCACTTTTGTGATGCTTGTCAAATTTTGCTGAACACCAGGAGAAATGACCACTCTGTGTTCAGCTATTTTCTCATGTAGTGCTCTCCATGCAATTTGGATTCCCTCCATTTAGCCCTCATCTCAACTGAAATGAAGGCAGTGATTCAGGCACAACTTCCTGAAAAAGCATCTGTTTACTGAACCTCAAAAGGAGCTGCAAGCCCGTTGACCTTTAGAAGCTACAAGGCAGAGTGACAGCACCTCCTCTCCCCAGGAATATGAGCCGGGGACAGATCTGATGGGAAAGGGATTTTCTGTGTAGAAGGGTTTATAAATACGAGCATTCATGTCTGATAACTGCTGACAATGCAGAGTGCCAGCACAGCAGATAACTGAACAGCCAAGGATAAACCACCTATTTTTAAAGGTTGCTCCTCCTACTGAGGTTTGATGGTCCTTTTTTTCCAAATTTTCACTGCACAAGTGGTCAGCCCATTCTGTTGAATCACTGTATCAGCAGAGTCAAGACCCCTGTGCCCCTTGAGGAATTCTGCTGCCTCATTAGGACAGGTGAGGTGGATGGTGTAAGTCCAGGAGGAAGCCATGGAGGCAGCCAATCTCAGGGCAGAGGTTAATTGCCTGTTTTTATTTTACTGTCATTTTTTTGCCCAGTGTACACAATGACATCATGGGAAATCAATGTTTTGAAGCCAACATGGATAGGCTGCCAGAGATATTTAGCATTTTTGCAAAGATTACTTTGATTGTAGACCTGTGATATGTTGTTAACTGAGCTTCTGCCTTGATATTTGAATCTTAAGCAAAAAGCAAATCCTCTGGTTTTGTCATTTCGGATTCTGAGACTGGACCAGGCTACCCAGGAGGAGACGCAGCATTTAGGTAGGGTCTGGAGCTCTGTAATTTACTGCCTTTTGCTCTCTGAAGGCTCCTTATTTGGCTTTTCCTCTTTAGGATACAATTTCCTTAGTAAGTCTGACCTTCTGAGAAATTATAGTTCATTGTACAATGGCTTTTTTGACCTCATACCGAAATGCTCCTGGTTTGTTGTGTTGGCTGTTCTGCCTCTCAGAGGGAGAGGTTCTGCCTTTGTGAATTCAGCACTGTTATAACAAAAGGGAAACTCACCCAGACCATGAGAAACAAATGCTCTAGATATAAGTATGCAGATAGATTTGTGTGTATATCTACAAATATATGCACATATATACTTGGTATATAATTATATACAATACATATAATACATGTAATCTTTATTCATATTTTATGTATTGATATTTACTTATATTTTATAAAAATAAGGCTAAGATTACATATGACAGATCTGGGAGGTATTAAAGTACCTTTATATACTTAGAATATAGGAAAAACAAGTTTTCATTTGGCAGATGTGTGCTTGCTTGAACCTTTTACCAGCATAGCTTGAAAAGAACACAACAAGCAGCACATTTTAAAAATGTACAAATGCAACATTGTTAGAAAGGCTGGACCACTGTGTCAGCAACATGTACAGGGGAGCAAACCAGCAACAAGGGTGTGGATATTTTGTGGTGACAGAGGTTTAGCTCTTGCAGAGTTAGAGAGAGAAAAAAATCCAACAGATATATATATAAAAAAAACAAGTTCATTCATACAATATTTCTGGTTGCAATTATCAGGAATGAAGGCACTCAGCCGTGGCTGCTCTCACAGGCATTTCACAGCCAGTCACAGAAGTGGGAGTAGAACAGTAGAACAATTACAAATGAATCACACAGGTGACTGGTGGGCAAGCCAAGTAGAAAGTGATAGATTGTGACAGGGATGCCCACAGCTGCCTTCACAGTTACCAGAAAGTAATGTGACTTCACTGCAACTTGCACCATGTTTTTTCTGCTGGTAATAGCTTTGTTCAATGTCAGACTGCAGGAAATGGCCTCTGGACCACTGTTGTTGGGTTATAATGATGAAGTAGATGTGGGAAGTTGTTACTCCCAGGCTGCAGGCGAGGGAAGAAGTAGGACTTTCCCTGCTTTTTTATAGCTTATCAAAGAGGTGCAGTGGTCATTCCTGTGCTTGCAAACAGGCACTGATTCCTCTGCCTCTGAGGCATGGACTGAGCTGAGAGAAGCTGGGTACTGTGGTTTTGTGTAGTTTTTCTTTGTGGAGAGAAGGGTTTCTGAGTTATAACTTTTTACAACACGGGCTGATCCCCTAACCTTGCTGTACTTCTTTCTATCCTTCCCTTTTGTGGCACTGAGGTTCACAAATATTGAGGGCATTATGTAATTAGCAGCTCAAGGCAGTCTTACTCAAGTGCTCCTTTCATCAAAGTACACATTTTGCTTAGACATCAGTCTTTGGTCTCTTGATTCATTTCATGCTATGCTAAGTTTCTTTTGAAGGAAGGGAGTTCATGCAGTGCTAATGTCTGGAGTCTGCCTGACTGGGGTGATTTCAAAGGACTCTTGGAGCATCCATCTGAGGGCAGGAATGAATTTCTTCCGTTTCTAAAACTTATTTCCACTAAGTCAACCTGAGTTCAGAGCTGTCAGCTTCCTGCAGGCTGTGCTTAGCAGTTTGTGGTATTGGCCCCCAGTTCTACAGTTTATCTGGGAACAGGAGGAGGATTAAACAAGGAGTTCTCAAAAATTCCATTTATGAATAAAACATAAAAATTTATTCTTCTGCACATAAAATAAAAAAGCAAATTTTTCTGTCATCCATGTAAAGCTTTTCTATTAACATCTGGCTTTGTATTTTCTGGAGACTATTTCAGTGCTATTATAAATATTTATGTCATAAGAAGAAATGTTGGGACTCCTTGAAGGAAAATAGATGAGAATGGGTCCACATATTTCAGAAATAAATGCAGAAAGTAAGTGTTCAAACGATGCTATTATTAAATCACTGCATCCAGTGAACTTAGTGGGAGACTGTTGCAGGGAGAATGGATTAGTATATTGCTACCTGAATGCGAGTCCACAAATTAGATTACAACAAAAAACCAGGAGTTTTAAGTGAAAAAGCAATACAAAGAGTAGCCTCCCGGGTATGCTTGTGAATCTATCAGTTGGGCACCTTATAAATAACCTGGTTCAGTTAAAAGACTAGTTTTACACTATATAAAATATAATCTCCATAAAACCCACGATAATCTCTCAATTTAAATAATACCTTTGAAGAAATTTAGAATAACACACTGAACGTAAAACAATGTAACTGTTAACTGTTTAAAAGAAAAAAATTAAGATGATTTCCAAAACAAATAAACAGGAAATACCATACAAACAAAAAAAGATCATGCTCATTAGAGCAGGTATGTGTGAACTATTTTATGTAAGTAAATTTCATTTTAGGTAAGTTTTACCTGTGTCAAACAAAGAATTGCTAGTTTTGTTAGCAGAAAACAGATGAGACTAGTCCATAAACCATTCCTTTGAATTATTTTATCTTCCCTGCACTCTGTTGTCTGTAAATAAAACAAAGACAAATCTGGATTCAAAGAGCCAAAGCCTGCCTTTAGATGTAGGCGTGCATCTCACTTAAATGTCAGGTAGAGTCAAGTGCTCAGATCAGAGGAAAGAATTTAACACCATGATGAAACATTGGGGAGAGGAGGCTTGCGGGGGAAAAGGTCTGATGGTATTTTTAAGGGAGTAATTTTTAAACCAGATTTGAAACTGGAAAACACTGGAAAAATCGTCCCATTTCAAAGAAGAATTTTCCAGTGCTTAACATTTTTTCTGGGTTTTTTAAATGATTTTCTGGTCAAGACCAAGCAAATTGTCCCAGAAAGAGTTCAAGAAACCCAAATCAGCATGAGTGAGGTTAATGCAAATTCTACTTCAGCAAGTGGATGAACCCCTCTCAATTGCTTATTTTCCTACTTTTCTTTAAGGTTCTTTTTGCTGCTGTCCACTTCAAACCACATGGACACGTCAGTGTAAAATTTGCATTTGGCCCAGCCTGGTCTGTGATGCAATGATATCCACCCTGTCCAGTTTGACCTTCAGTTCTCAAATCAAGAAAAGTTTAACAGGTTAATACTGGGTGATGATAACTGTCACAGTCACCTAAACAAAAATGAGTGTCAATACAAATCAAATTTTGGAAATGAATGTTCTTGAATGTTCAGTTTGTCTCAGGAAGCAATTTCTTGGGACTGGTGTAGTCTGTTTCCCTGGATACCTTTGGCTAATACTGGTCCAGCTGGATGGAATCTGTCTGAGATACCAAAAAACCTTCTTCAATGTTTCATCTTATTAATGTATTATTGTGATCTTAATCTTGATAGCCACAAAGCAGAAGGTACTGTGGTGGCATCCACAGCAGTGAGCAAGAGGATCAACTGTTTATTTTAGGGAATTTAAGGAGCTCACTCAGAGCTGTTGAATTAAGAGTTTCTACAGGGTGCCTATTCAGCACATATTGATGTACACGTACTCCACACACCTCAATTAATTTAATTTCATAATGCCTCTCTTAGGGAGGAATATTCTTCCTACTAACAGACAGGGAGACCTGGATAATGAGATGTTTCAGTTCCTCCAAAAGATCGTGGCAAAAGCAGGAACTGCAAAGTGGGTCCTGAGTGCTCCAGTGCTGCACCATGAAAAAACCAGCTTAAGTTTGAGCACTGTTCAAAGTCTGACCAATTCGCCTGCAATGAGTAAAAGACTTGACAAGTAGCTCTTGCCTTTTTTTTGTTGTCTTTTAGCAAGTTTGTTTTGTGGCCATGTTAACAGTTATGACAAGAGGCTTCAGATGGACTGTCAAAACCCAGGTGCATATTTTCTATACTGCAAAAACAGTAGGAAACATCCTTAAAACTGCTCTTAGAGGGTGGGCACATGCAAGTGATAATTCTGGAGGTGACTACCTTGCACCTTTATATTGTACTGCTTCCTTGCAAAATATCTGTGGGAGAATGAATAGGGAAATGGATTAGCAAGACTCATTCACAGAGCAGTCATAAAATTCTCCAAAATCATAGGTGATGTAAAGTCCTCCAACACGATAAAACACTTGCAGGAAGCATGAAAAGGGTTTGGGTTTCCCAGCTTCAGAAGACAGGAGTGAGAGAAAAACCAACTCTTTTGAAATATTTAACAGGTTATGATCAGGGATAAGGATAGATGGAAAATCCCATTTGCTTTTCAACATCTGCTTAACTTCTTCATGGGTGTTTGCTATCAACAGTCTTTAAATGATCCAAGAGAAAACAACGTTTCCAGTTTCAGGGATATTTTACTTCTGAAACCAGATAATATGATATATTCATAGGAACATAGCACTGGAAATAACCTCACCAAACTCTAGTAACCCATCCCTCCCAGGCCCATCCAGAGCAGGATCCAATGCTGCCATTAATTGAGTTGTATAATCTCATTCACAAGAAAGTTAAAAACTACAGGGTTTTTTTGATGTTGCAGGGTGCTTTTTTGTACCCATTCTTGATAATATATTTTAGTCTAACTTTCTATATAATGCAGACACAAAAAGTTCTTTAAATAACATGTCTGTCAAGTTGTTTTACAATTTTGTCTTTCTTGTAGGCAGATTTCCAATCCTGATTTAAAGAAATGCAGAACGATAGAGAGCTCACCCCTTTCCTGAACAAATATTTCCAAAGGTTAATTACAAAACCCAATCAACTAAACACACATACACACAAAAAACACCCGTATGCCTGATTTCTTGCCTCATTTTAATCACTTTGGCTTCCAGCCTTGGGTTTTCCTCTTGCCATTTTTGAATTGCCAGAGTTGTGCAGCATCAGAAATCTCTTCACTCTGAGGTACTTATGAACAGTGATCAGGTCACCTCCTACTCATCTCTTCAAGTACATTATGGACTGAATTGCTTGAATTACTCCAAAAGGCATTATTTCCATATCTCAGGTAATAACTTTACTTTTTTTAGTGTTTTCAAAAGTATTTACACACTTCCCTCTTCTACTGGTTCTTCCTACATACAAATTCCAGATCTTAGTTTATTTTACAGCACTATTTATAGGTTAAACAATTCTGCCTTTCTTTCTCATAAAGCAGGAAACTTGCAGAAGATCAGCAATTCCATAGTCCCCTGCAATCCCAGTGCCTCAGGTGGCCAGCACAAGTGAAGAGAACCCCTTACGTAAGGTGACAGCCAAGCGACCACATGCGGCTGATTTTTGCAAATATAAAGTGCCAGAGACCTCCTCCATGTCAGAAAATATTTTATGTAGAATAAAGCGTAGAAGAATCAAAGAAAACAAAACCATAGCGTTGCATAAAGCAGAGGTAAGGTTTGACCTTCAGACCCTTCAAAAAGGAGTTCACTGTACTGTTACAGAAGAAAATCTGCCATATGAAATCTACCTCTACTTATCACAGACTTGTTCAGAAGGAAGGAAAGAAGATTCTTTGGAAAACAAACCATAAATACCCTGGGTTTTTTTGTTTATTTCCAGACACGAAAATGAGAATATTCTTTCTCTAATTCAGCCTAAAGTGATGCTTTCTTTACTTTATGTCCCAAGTTCTACATGACAGTGTGGCAGTTCAGCTGATAGATTGCCTCAGCAAAAAGTTGATTGTCTTGAGAAATTACAATCATAGGGCATTAATGTGGGCTATTACTACAAGACCTCTCTCCAGCGGTGACTTTATTCTTCCTTTTGATGTGCACCTAAGATACTACCCAAAAAGCTCCAGGGGTTTTTGTAATTACAGAAAGTATCATCTGTGATTATTATAGATTCTTGAAGTGAGAAGTTTGATGTCAGATTCATTTTACCTGATTGCAAGTGTTTGTAATGCAGGTCCATCTGAGCTTGTCACACAGGGACCGCTTTAGAGTCAATAGACGAAATTAGCATTCTTAGGGCACATCTAAATCATTTTAGCTGTTGGCTGCGGGATAAGTGCTGATACCTGTTCACTGACTTTAGATTTCTGAGAGTGGTCAGATGCTATGACTGATCCTTGGTAACTGCCAAGTAAGTGGGTGTGACATGTCCCTCATGTTGCCATTTAGCTTTTATTAACTTAGAAACAGTTTTGTTAACTGATGCCTTAGGTTTTAACTTTTATATTTTTCAAATCCTGTACTGCCTAGTATGTAACTCAGAAGTTTCTTGTAGCCTCTTAGCTGCTGTTCTCTCATGCTGGTTGGACATAACAAGCCTCTCTAAGCTTGCTCTCCAAGGACACCTAGATTGTCCCAGGCCTAAAATGTGTAAACTAACATCTTAAGAAGGGGGGTAAACTTGGGGAAATTGCATCATTAACTGAAGTTTTAATTGGAGAATTAACCCTGATATGCAAATGAACCAAACTTACAAAAGTGTGAAGAGCTCATGACTCCAGGTCCACCTTGGGTGCAGCCTTTTTAACTGCCCAGGGTGTACCTTGAAGGCTCTTCAAATAAACACCTACCTTTATTCCCTTATTTTTGTCTGGTCTCTGGTTTTAGGTCGCTACCCCAGGCATCAAACTAGAAACAGTTCAAGGGAAGTATTACCTCATTTTCCTGGAGTGCCCTGTCACTGCAGACGTTATACTTGGTATTTGCTGCCTCTCTGGGTTGAGGGCTTCCAGGTCAGTGTCACACTGGTACAGCTTTTTCTGGTATTCCTGGAGGAACATGAGCAGAGTTCTATGTGAGCATTTGCTGTTGTCACAGCAACTGCTGCCTTCCTTGCCACCCGTGTCTAGGTGTGGTGATGAACCCATCAAGGCCATTTTTGGCCTGACTCTGGTGCCAAGGTCACTTCTCAAGATAGAGATGTAGGAGACAAAATGGTACTCTTCACAATCATTGAAAGTAAACAGGTTGGCTAAAATTATGTGAGCACAGGAACATGTCATTCCATTTTCTCCTGAAATAGTCTTAGGGTCTACACCTGTTTTACATCATGCCAAATCTTCTTGTAGAGCTGAATTTTGTATCTGTCCTTTAGGATTTAGGAGTCTCTGTTGGGAACACAACATGGCATTATATTTAGTTTATTTTCAATAATAGAAGTTGGCTCCTTTTTCATCTGTGTGGGCATTTTACTTACTCCTTACTAGCTAAATAGTATAGAAAGTATATGCAGCTGAGCAAGGCATTTTGCTTAGTGCCTTTGCTCTGGCTAGTTGTAATAGCTGTACACTAACAAGTCCTATGAATAAAACTGGGTTTCATTCAGGGATGAAAGGCACTAAATGCTTTCTTTCTGGAGTGTGAAATCAGTGAAGACTTTAATCTGATATGATATGGCAACTTGTCAGGTTTAGAAGACCCCAAGTGAGCCAAGGATGTAGGACACGGCAACGAGATGAGAACAGGAGAAATAAACCATGGACTCTCAAATCAAAAGCCACTGCTTACAGATATGAAACGAAAAAGGAAGAGACTGAACTACATGTTCTATTTCAGTTGTTCCTCCAATATTGTACTTCTTTTTTATGTCTTTTGCTAACTCATGTCTTCAGAGCGGTTAAGTATAATATAGTAAAATCACTGAGATGGATATTTTGCCTCCTGCCTGATTTCCTCTGGATTGTGGGTAGGCTGGGATTTATAAGCCCAGAGGGTTACCAGGAAGTACCAGGTTACTATGAGAAGTTATGAAAAGTTCTAAAAATAGGGGAAATAATTTGTCCTCCAGTGGGATCTATTTCAGCTCACTTATGAAAAGCACAGAGTACTGATGAAGAGAAAGAAAGAATTACTATTCCAAAGCTAATGACACACTTTGAAATGGAGATGTCCGTAGGGTAGCTTGGTCATGGGAACCACAATTGGGTACTGCCCTTGAGACAACTGTCACCTATTGAAATTTGGTGGAAACTGTTAAATCAGTGAGTTGAAAAGTTATTGAAGAGTCAGACTGACCCACACAAGTGTATGCACAGAGCAGAACTGCAAAAGCTTTCCTTGCAGTTCCTTAAAGTTAAACCTAAGCCAAGCAGCTAGGAATGATGTTACACACTGCAACCCATTAGTGTGTGGAAGTTGAAGACATTTGATGCAAAAATATCCTACAAAAAAAAAAAANTATTAAAAAAAAAAAAAAAACCAAAAGAAAACCCAACCTCATAACTTCAGCACTAAGAAAGATTTTATTCAAGATAAATTTCTCTTCTCTATTAAATTTTAAGTACTTGGGTATCACTTTTATTCTGTTTTGTTGGGTTTTTTCCTAAAAATTTGACTAGGAATGTCTGAGCATATGTGAAAGCCCCCCAGTTATCCCCAAATAACATTAGAACTACTTAGCCAACTTCAATAATGTTAATAGAGACATAGAAATCTTTCAGAAATTCTTGTGAGTTTTACAGAAATAGGTCACCAAGCTGAACACAGACCCTTGTTAACTGATTTAACTGAGGAAAGTCCTGCATCAATATTAGGCCCCAGAGATTTAGCTTGGGAGAAAGAAAAGACCTTATAAATGTTCCATCTACCAGAAAAACTTCAAATGGACCCTGAAATGAGCCTTGAGACGTATTTCATATGGACTTCTAAGTTCCAGTACATGCAGTGATATTTATCTTTTTGGGTTGTTCATAGAGGACATAGAGTATGCAACTTTTAGTCCAGGAGGTTGTTAAATAACTCTGATTTATTGGATGTGGGAAGACAAGCTGATTCTAAGAATTCTGATGAGAAAAGATTGGGTAAGTTTTCTTTTCACCTAATTGTATCTATTTTTTAGATCATATTTTTAATTAAAGGTTCATTCACTCAGCTTAATTCTGTTTTTAGAATTATCATATAATTTCATTTATGGTCATGTGAAAGTAATCCCCCTGAGGAGACTAGTTTTACATTAAGGGAGTTTATTTGGAAGTAGAATGAGACCTGATAATCTGAGAAATTCTGTGGACTTGATAATGTGGTTTTTTATGAAAATTAGCAAAAATACTCCCATTATCTTCATTGGCCTTGGGATCAGGCCCTCAGAAGATGGTGCACACAATGTAAGTCTAGGTTTTGCCTGGTTTTTTGTCATTTGAATCTAGCCAAGAGACACTTTTTGCCAGCTCCCAAACTAAATGACCCATCACCATAAACTGTTAACTTTTTTTTCTTATTAATTTAAAATGTCACAGCAGAGCTACCCATCCATTTCCTGACTTGTTAGTGTAAAATACCCCAAAACAACAGGTCTTATTAAAGCCCAGGTATTTTTAACAGCAGCTTTTTAAAAAGACAATTCCTTGTGCCAGCCCTTATGTTGTTGCTCCCATGTAATTTTTCTATTGCATGAACAGGGAAAGTTTTGGTAAATTGGATATAACTGTACAACAACATCTACCATACTATGATTTTAAATACTAATGATAACATCTTAGTGTTACAGAGTATGTTCATTGAAAGCTATCTAAATTTCTTTTCAGGCCTATGAAATTCAGTATCATGTAATTTGGTTTGGTAATAAAAACACAGAGAGGTGATTAATGTTTAGATGCTATTGTTTGAATATGAAAGAGACCTGAACTTCCTTTTCACACAATTCCAGGTTTAATTTGCATATATAAATACTTTTATGAAATTAAAACAATGGAAATAACTTTGCATTGGTCCAAGAATAGAATGGCAGTAAATATAACACTGAGGAAAATAGCTAAAAGGGGAAGCACTTATTGGAAACAAAAATAGGTAAGCTTTGTCATTTAGGTCATTTCAAGATTTAGTATGTTTTCTAGAGTTTATTCACTATGATTTCAAAATGTCACCTAGCAGCCAGAACTCATTATATTCCTCATTAAAGAATTTGTCTTTTATTTTACCATGCTTTGTAAAGATGTCCAAGTACTCAGCTAGAAATTAGCACATGAGAAAATAGTTGTGGCAATATGCCCATTACTGACTGCATGCAAAACTTGCTTCATGAAACACTTCTAAAATGTCAACTACACCAAGAGGACATAAAACCTGCTTGTGAAAAAATTTCCCCAGGAAACTGCACTTGCATTCAGGACTACCTGATTGCACTTTACATTATCAATAAGGATTCTTCCTTATCGAAAATAATTAGTCCTATTTGACTGTAAGCACAATTTTCCTGAAAAGTACAGTTAAAGAACATAAGTAACTTGGATAATGCTTAAGAATGGAAACAATAGATAAGGGCTTAGTGGTTTTTTCACTTAAAAAGTTTAATTGAAACTTGAATCTACTTACACAGACAGATGCAACAGTTTTCCTTTTTCCCAGTCATCTGAAGAGAGATTCTATACAGTAAGTACTTACTGAGTGGGAAAAGAGTAGCAAAAGCAAGGATCAGTGATCCAAAATGGTAGGCGTGTATTCAACTACTTTACTCCAAAATTATTGTGCTCCATGAGTAAAACAATGCTTCATTCCAAAATTGTTAAAATGCGTTCCCTGGAATTAGAACACACAGAACAACAAAGTATTCAGTCTATTTAATATTTAATCAACTGACTAAAGGCTTCAATTATTTTTTCCAATTACCAGGCTCCTTGATCCTGCCCCAAAAAATGTCTCAATGTGTGTGTCACAGTCTGGCCAAGCACCACTCTGTGCCCACTGCATTGTTGTGAATGGAGCCAGTTCTCTGGATTTCATGTGCTTCCAAGCTCCCTCTGATACCAGTGACACTGGAACTTGTGTGTAAGCTTAGATCAACTTTCTGGCAGCTGTCACTGGAGTATCAACCTTCAAAGTCACCCTACCCAATCCTGAGCTCATAACCCATCCCTGTGGTCTCTTGTATGTGCTTCTTCAAAGGGCCAGTGAGGTCTTCAGTGAAGCTGCCTAAACAAAAACATGGGGAAGAATTAAAACATGCAGAGATGCTTGGGAAATTTCTTAACTGCAGTTGCTCTATTCTTGAAAAGGCTCCTATTAATAATGAAAATCATAAAATACCCTTATTTTTTAAAAAACCCTCTCTCCATATCTGATTCCACATTTAGTGGGACACCTAGATTTGTCAGTATCCAAACAAATGAGTCTCTCCTCTTGGTTTTCTCTTGCAGTCTTGGACACTGCAGCTGCCTGTAGCTTTATCCTTCTTTCCTCACCTCTGCTGAACATAGCACATGAAATTTTAATCGAAGAACTTTCATCTCTTGGACTTCTCCAAAAGTATCAGTACAATACATTGGCAGTGGACCACATGTAAATAGTCCATTTCTAGGAAAATTATCTGATTATTGTTGGGGGAAATTAGCTTTCTGTTACATACCTTGACTACTGAGTCTGAATTAACAGAGTGTTTTCCTTCTCGAGCCCACTGAAGTGGGTCTTCGTAACAGCCCCCACCAGCAGGTCAGGCATTTCCCCTTAGCTCTAAAATGAACAAGGTGAACCTGTGGAAGAACTTATCAGTCCATGCAATTTTGTTGGTTTTGTAAGGTAACAGGCACCTTTGCTCTTAGTGGTCCATCTTCCTTCATCAAAATAAGAAATACACATAGTAAATAGTTCANCCGCACGCTGAGAAGAACTTCTGAAATTGCAACATCTAGAAAACTACTGAAATTGAGAGATAATATTTATATCAACATATATCTGCTTTCCCTCCCTTTTCTAACAAGGAGGAACTCTGCCTGAGATTTGTAACAGAGCCCATTCATTTTTATATATCTGTTCACTTCTGGATGGGACTGGGTCTGGAAGTTGAAACTAGAAAAATATAACTTTATGGTTATGTGCCAAAACAGAGAGGAAATATTATTTTTCAGCACAGTTATACAGACAATTAGATGAGAACATATGGTGCTCATTGCTCTTGTGGAAACTAAATCTTTGACATTTTATCGATTAGTGATGTGCTGGGCATATCACACTGTACTGTATTTTAATGACTGTGAGTGCTGACGAGCCTTTTTAGATTAAAAAGCAAATAAGTTATAGGGTCTGGCTATCTTTATTCCTCTCTATAAACAAAAAATTGAACCAATATCAGTATGAATGTCTTTAACTTAAAGCCCAGGGAAGAAGGAAAATTTGGGTATTTGTATTTATTTGTACTAAAAATGATATAAATTTAATTCATACACAATTCATGTCTTGTTGACACAGCTGGAGGAATAGAAAAGGGCTTAAGTGTAAATGAGAAATAAGGATCTTGTAGTTTAAAAAGAGATGGTCTAAGAAAGATAATGTGTTCTTTTTTCTCACTGTTTAAAGTATTTTATAATGCAAATATAATTAAATTTTCTATTGCAGCCCAGACTTTAAAACTGAATCATAAAGTTAACAATAGAGTCCTAAAGCAAAATTACATCAATTATGCAGCAAGGGGAACTCCTCTAAACCACAGAGACATAACTGAATTGATGTTTTCCAGAACTACTCATAAGAACTCCCATAAGCAAGACTTTTTTTTCTTTTCTGAATATGAGATCATTTTAAAAAGTTGTAACTAACTGCTGCTGCTAGGACAGACAGTAGCACAGAGATGGAGAACAGGCAGGTCCAGCACTAGCAATTAGGTGATCTGAGCTCCCTTTTGCACAGGGCTCATACTCCTCACATGAAAGCAGTAGAAACAGATCAGCCTGCTTCCACCAGAGATCCTGAACACTTCCAGAAGCTGCAGAAGTGTTTAATAGTGTGTGAGGGTTTCCAAGTTATTTTTAATATATACAGATATAACGGAATATGCTTCTAGTGTCATTCCATTAGGCCACTTCTCTGTGAAAGTGCTAAAGAATGAGAATAAACAGCTGCAGAGGATGCAGGCCATATCTTTGAAAGAAATCTGAGATCTTCAAAAAGCTAAGAGCCCAAAGTCTCAATTTATACTGTACTGCCATAATTTACAAAGGCTGCACAACTGGTTTCCAAGCAGCCCTAAGCATCTCTGCTTTCCAAGGACAGATTCTCAGGGCTTGCATTTCCAAGCATCTCTCCTTTTCAACAAGGAGCTATTGCAATGTCAAATGTAAAAAGTCAACATAAAATCTGGGACATAAATGGGAATGCAGAAAGATGCTGACCCAGAATGAACTTCATCATGTGGACTTGTTCTACTTAATAAAAATCGGGAACCATAGGAGCTCAATGACCTGAGTACGTACCCTTTCTTTGGTGCTGGTATTTCTTCTCCATTTCAAAGCTGTGGGATTCTTCTTCAGCTGCAGATGACCCCAATTTTTACTTTGCCCCAAGGAGAAGGTAATGTTGTGCTTCACTGGGACTTTCATTTTGGGTATTTCAAAGTCCTTCAGAAACATGAAGGAATTTCACCTTACAATCTTCTCTGAGGGTGAAACATTCCTACAAGGATTTGCTGACTGTGATTCAGGCAATAGCAGCAAACTGGTAGAGAACAGAAAGATGAGGCAAGGGCACTGTTCACTGCAAAATGTAACACAAAGAGCAGAAAAATATTCCTCAGGCCTAGGCAACCACCACAAGTCTTGCATCTAATTTCTTTTTCTCTGTAGGCTTCAGAAAGCAGTTCTTCCTCTGAAAATATTTGAAGGACTTTGGTGTTTCTTTCTCAGGACGAATGAGAAAGAAACATGTTAGGAGGCAGTGTTATTATGTCACAGAGCCTTTTTACTATAAAGTTTTTGTTTTAAAATCTGAAGCTACTTTCTGCTACACTCCTAAGGATCTGAATCCATGCCCATCCCTGCAGAGCAGGGCCAGCTGCCCATGCTGCCTGTTGGCAGGCACAGGGATCTCACTGCTCCCTGCAGCTGTGATTGCCCCTGATACTTCCAATGCACAGAGGCACCAAGGGTTAGCCACCAAAAACCACCAAGGACACAACTTTACTACTTCCCTGTGCCCCTTGGAGCCTATCTCCCACCTGTGTCCATGTAAGGCTCACAAAAAAGGCATGTGGAGGCACAGGTGGGAATTCAAAGCTGCATCCATTGCAGACACTGCAAATAAAAGTTCACATGATAATCTAAATTCCATTTAAATCCCAATGACAAAATTAATCTCTGAACTTGCTTAAAAATGGATTAACAGTAACATATCTCCCAAATGGCTTCTCTCCATGTGAAAAACTGCTCAAATTTTTCAAGGGTGTTTCTTTTTTTCGGGGGG
>VWZW01004324.1:465001-485870 GCA_013397115.1 Edolisoma coerulescens | reverse complement strand
GGGGGGGGGTGGCGCGGGGAGGGCTGGTTTTTGGTTTGGTTTGTTTTTTAAAGGTAGTTTTGAGGATCTGTAAAAACTGTTGCACTCTGTAAAACGAAAGTGCTCGATCTAAAGAACTACTGGCCTGAGTGGAAAACTCTTTTTCCTTTCAGTATTCTTGCCATCAGGCCTGTAGACACGCTTACTCCACAATTTATGCATAGGAATCTGAGTACAGCTGTAATTTTGACCATTTACTACTGATAAAAACTGCGAAAACGACAGACACCTACAACGTCTTTCATGTTATTTGCAAAACTTGTCGTTCCTGTAGAGACCATATCAGGTGAGTAGCCTCAGTGTGAGGGTCTCAGCATCAGGCCTTGTGCTGAAATCACTGCTCCCGCCCTCAACTGGGTACAAATGGAAGGGCAGTAATTAACTTCATTAGCCACACGACTGAGGAATGGGGCTATTTAAGTCATGACACCTAACTAATTATAAAACACTTCATGTCCCTGTCATATGAGAAAATGACCTACATTCAAATGAGATGGAGCAGTCAAAAGATTATTCACCCTGGATTATGACTCTGATCCACTGTGATAGGAACCTGTTCTCTGTTTCTCTCCTTCTCTCCCCTGCCATCAATGCTAGACTGCTTTGCATTACACATTTATCACTGGTTAGTCCTCCATTGCATCCCACATTGAGCATGACCTGTCTTAATGCACACAAATAACAAACTACTGCTTGATTTGTAGTGTTTTAGAGTAGCTGCTGGGCAAGGATCCACCATAATGCTAAGAAGCAGTTAAAGTAAGATCAATGACTAAGTAGACCAAAACCATCTTTCCAATGAAGCACACAAAAAGCATATGATAAAGTGAGGGTGTAAATGTGGGGCCAAGTATGGAGCTTTTTTTTTTTTTACTTTATTTTTGTTCAGGCAAATCCATTGAGCTATTTGGAGTAGCAGCTTTTAGCCTATCATCAAATGCCATGTTTCTTTCCTTGTCTGATTTAATAGAAAAAAATCACTGGGAGCTTTCATAATAAAAATGTATTTTTTGACAACAGGAAGCAGCCTCCAACTAGCACCTGCAACATTCAGATTTCTTCATTAAAAAAAGCTTTCCCTAGATAGAAAATATAGCAGATCACAAATACACATTTCTGCAGCATTTAACTCTTGCTTGCATAACAGTTTTGCTCAGTAATTTGCAATGAAAGATGCTCCAGGAATGCTACATATTATTGGTGCTACACTGAAAGTGGACAATCACCCTTATTTCAACTAATTTTTGACACATAGCATATTCCCCTGCAGTTTCTGTTGAAGAAGTCACCCTTGTTTCTTTTATTTCAGTTATTCATTCTCGCTCTTCCAATGTGAATGATAACCCTCTGGGTTTGTGGCATTTCTGGAAACAACAGGAAACTGGCTTTGTTTGCAGTCAGCCTTCAGATTTCCAGAGGGAGTTGTTACCCACCCCATGGCCTTTTCTTCACTAATGGGTAGAGCAGCACTTTCTATTCTGCACAGGTGGAACTGAATAATAACCTGTGGGAGAAGGAACAATTTGGTAAAAACTGTGTGAAACCACTGTGCAAGGGTGTTGCTATTACAGTAGGTTTCTTTAGGAGAAACTTTAACTTCCTTGAGCAAAGATGGGTCAGACTATCTTCCTGAGCAGCAAAGGTACACCATACTGCTGCCATATGCACCAATTTAACTACAAAGACAGAGAAATTGGAGTGTGAATTGGAAAGTGTTAGAAGTATTTTAGTCATCTGCACTTTCTTCAGCAACTCAAGGGCAAAACTAGAGAGTTGGGCAATTTTCCTTAAAATGCCTTACTCACTGCTATGCACCATCCTCTTTGTCAAATGTGGTCATTAGCAGCCAGAAGCAAAACACAAGATCCTGCAATTAGGAAGTACTAGAACTGCCTTAAAGATTTCTTTTGTTGCTTTGACCTAAATAGAAAACTTGTTCACCTTTAACCTCTCTGCTCTGTAAGTATTTTTGCCACCACTGGCCTATGAATGAGATAGGGAGCAGAAAGTTATCCTGGTGAAACAGAAATGTTTGACAAACCTTCTATAAATGCTGGGTGTCACTGGAAACTATCTATTAAATTCGGGGGGGGAAATGCAAAGGTGCACAAAATGGAGAAGACTATTTCTAAACACAGCAGAAGAGTGCTTGTGGAGAGCCCCTCTTCTGTCCTGTTGAAGCCTGAAGACACGCTGGGCATGTGTTCCTGACTGTATTACTTTGCCCAGCACAGAATGAACAGGGGCACTATAACATGCAGCATTTTGGACATCAGTGGTGGATTTCTGTGGCAAATAAACTTCTGGGGTTTTTATGTGTGAAGTTAGTAAGAGACCTGACACTGTTTCTCCATATGTTCCTGTTGAAAAGAATAATTTGCATTTGCAATGCCAAACTTTCCTCTCATCTAACTAATATTAAATCGTAATAATTTCCCTGTTTAGCTGACAGCAGCTATCTTTGTAATCTGTTGCAATAAGGTGTCAAAGCATCAGCTCTTAACACTCCTTTCAGCTAAGCTGTCTCAAAACAGCAAACATGTCAGGCTGGAAATCATAGAACATGTTCAAAAGCTTCAAATCTAAAGATGTACAAGGGCAGCTACAAGTGCTATAGCTAATTCTTTCTTCTTTTTAAGGGGCTAACAAAAGAAGAAGCAGCTTAATGGCAAAAGTAACCAGAAGTGATAAATGTCAGCAGCTTCAGCTCTTACATCGTAATCAGCAGAGGCCAAGTGAGAGGATGTCTGAAGGCTGCTGACACCTGGCACAGCCACATGGCCCTGTGGGATGTCACTAGAATTTACTGTTAGAGTCCATCAATATTTCTGTCTCTCTAGAATGTGTTTCCTAGCAGAAAATCTTCAGATGAGTCTTGCTGAAGTAATTCTTTTGTACGGGTTTACAGAGAGCACAGACCATAATATTCCAAAGTTTAAATCTGCGTGCACCCATCAAGACTTTCATTTTTTCTGGCATCATGTGTCTCATCCAGGGTTCAATTAATTCCATAAAGTAGGGTTGTCTAAAGCTTATCTGTCACTTTTGAAGCTGCGTTTTTTCTCACTTATAACAAAAAAGAGAACAACAAATTCAACAGAGACAAATAGTTATGGAAATCAGGAATCTATTTTTAAATTGATTAAAAGAGGACAGTTTGGAGAACTTGGGAAAATTATGACAGAGAGGGAGATGCTTAAATTTGGGGGCTAATAATAGGAAGAAGTAAAGTCAGAGAACTATGTTCTAGGAATGAAACTCTCTAAACTGATAATTAGAAGTACTCTAACAGGAAGGCAAGTTCTGTAAGGAGGTCCCAGTTAGTTATGGAGATTATGAAGTTGAATTATTTCACTAGAAGAGATTAAATCATGGTAGCTTGGAGTGTGATTTGTTCAAGTGGAGATTGTAAGATAGGAAAAGGATGAGATAGGAGCTTGAAATTAAACCATACATTATCAGGATAAGATAATTTGTTTGGCTTCCTATAAAGTGGGATGAAAGGAGACAAAACATGGTGAGTTTGTTATGCTCTGTTCATAGCAGTATTTAATTAGTTCGCTGAATACTTCCCAGCTTTACTGCTGCCTGTAGGCAGTGGAAAGAAATATTATTTTCTTGCTTGTTGACTAACCTTGCTTTTGGGAGACAGAGAAAATTTGTTTTCTTCTGAAAGGTCAGAGATTAGCTGCCACTGGGAAAAGTCCCCTGGGCAGAAGAGTTTGGTGCACCAGTGACAGCCAGAAGCTTTCCAATGTTAGTGCTGTCTCACTCACATGTTCTTGGTTAAACAGTGTTCTCATCTTGAGGTGAGAAAACTTTTCCCTGTAACCAGAATCACAAGGACCTTAGGTGACTTGTAGCCATGTGGATGGGTCTCAAGGTCCTTGATGGACTCAGCCAGATCTGTGGACTAAAGATCTTCACCTGCACAAGTTCATTTTGTACAGAAAAAAACCCCACCCTACTCTGCGTCTTACATTGCAGGAAAGTGGGGCATTGATCAGACACATACAGGACAAAAGGTAGGAGCTTCTTGATCTCCTGACTAGGAAAGATGATGGATTTGTGGGTGTTTTGGGCCTTTTTATGTTTGGTTTATTATATTTTTTCTTCATTCCTCTTTCACAATATTTCCTTCTGAAATCACAGGTAAAACTTTTTCTCCTTGTCATTAAAAAAATCATCATCTTCTCTTTGATGGATCTAATAAGAGCAGGCAAATAGTGAGGGAAGCAGATACTGTTCTGCATTTCCAGCTGGTTGGCAATACCAAACATAAAATCTCTTGTACAAGAAGAATATTTGGATTCATCTCTCTTTTCCACTGACCATAATAGGGAGCAAATACCTTCAGTTTACTTTTACATCCTAAGTATATGAGATAAAATTAAAGAAAAACAGGATGCATGACAAATTTGCAAAGTCCTTTCTCTCCTATGATTTATTGCAAAGTCCATGCCAGCCACAGCAAGGTAACAAAAAATTTTTGATGTATTTTCAGCTTAAAATAGTCACACTGGGACTTAAATTTTATGATGGATGAATTGCCATCTTCTTTCCACTAATTGTGTGGGGAATGAAAGGTGATTATTTCTGAATGGAGAAGTTTCTCATTGAATGCCCAAAGTTTGAGTTATTGGCTGTCAATCTTCATCAGCTCCCTGCTTCTGCTACTAATTGGTATAAATTTTTCAGGGAAAATATTATATTCTTTTGGGTTTCTGGTGGGTCAGGGATGAGAAGGAGACAACACAGGGTTTTTTTTCATAATCATAATCTTGCCCTTCCTTTTGGGTCAGAGCACAAATACTCTTTGTTTTGAAATTCAAAGCATCCCTGGGTCATGGTTGGATTCTCTCTTTAGCTTTACTGCACACATCTTTTCTCAGTGCAATTATAAGGAGGTAGGTTTGCACATATGCATAGGTACTAATGGCCTGTGACAATCCAAAATACAGAAATCTGACAACATATTTTACAGAGGCCTCTAGTTGAGACAACATCAAAGTGATCTAACAATTTAAAAAAAAAAATAGAAGTTATAATTAAATCTTATTTTGAATGTAACCAGCATGACATTTTCACTTAAATAAATCTCATGAGACAGAATGTGTTATATTGAATTAACACCTTTACAGGCTATGTGCTTTTTAAAGCAAGTACATAAATTAAAAATATCCCAAAAGACCAAATCCTGCCTTTCTTGAAAGTGCAATCTGAAATTTTGTTTTCCAAGTTTTCTTCGGTGCCAATGATTTGATTTTATTTTTGATTATTTAATCTGTGAGGGGTTGACTTTCATATTCCCTGTCCATGATGGGAAATGCCCTCAGTCATTTCAATGCCTCATCCAACCTCTGTGGCTGATTCTACAAGTTCTTTCTGTTGATGATGTCCATTGCCTCAATTGTAAGCACCCTGCAAGGGTCAGGCTCTGTGACTGCCAGGCTGCAAGGTCATTGGTGTCTTGCACATTTGTTAGGAGGAAGACAAGGATAATCTCAGTTTGCCTGAATGCCATGTCTTCTCTCTCTGGAGCTTGGGATACTGCATCCTGGTACCTGGGCGTATGTGAGCAGATGTGAGAGAGTCATGAGGCAAGGGAAGAATGGCTTAAAACCCACAGAAAACATCTGTAGTTACTATGGAAACACAACTCTCTTGGGCCTCCTGCAAACCAACAGGAAGTTTCTTTCTGAGATCTTTGAGGATCCGATCTTATTTTCCTGCCACTCTAAGGCAGGAGTGGTTTTATTCAAAGGATGCAACAATTTAGTTGACATCTATAAAAGACATTTTCCACACTCTGTTTCTGCTGATATTGTTAATCCATAGTGCTTGCAGCCCGTGTGATGTTGGTCTTAGCGGGGTGTAGGTAAGTTTCAGAGAGTGCAACCAATCAGTCAAAAAACTCATTTGATGCAAAGGTGTGACAAGTATTTGAATGTGGCTGTTTCTGGTAGGTTTTGGATTATTATTCTGTTTCCTTTACAGTGCATTTTGAATTTTAAAGGTTAAATATGCAGAAAGCCAAAAAAAAAAAGATATTTCATTTTTTTCTTATTTTATTCATTAAAAAGAAACTGGAACCAGCACTTTGCTGTAGTTTAGAAATCTGTTACACTCACTTAGAAATTCTCTGTCATCTTCTCTTCTTTTGATGTTAATCACAAGCATCTGGAACCGGAATATAATGAAGAATTAAAAGATAAGAAACATGGAAAGTTCACATATTAAAAGCACAGTCAAAGAGAAAAGAAGCCACAATGACAATGATATAATGAGAGGAATATAATTCCTCTTCAACTAGGAAGTTAGAAAAATGTCCCCGTGGCACTTTCACATGGGAAGAGAATCACAGATCATTCTGAGCTGGAAAGGCTCCACCAGGATAATCAAGTCTAACTTTTAAGCAAATGACCCATACTGGGATTGAACCTGCCATCTTGGCATTATTAGCACTGTGCTCTAACCAACTGATCTAAGAGAGTGCTGTTTCCTTCTGGTGGGACAAAAATAGCATCTAAGTTGTGCTGAAGACTTTAGAAATTAACTTAAACTATTTGAGCAGAGCTAAGTAGTCTTCTCCACAGCTTCCTCTGTGGTGAATGCTTACTGAGAAGAGAAAAGAGACTTAAAGATCCCAAAAGAAGTTTCAGACTAGCACAGCATCCAAAGATTTTGAGTATTAACAACTCTGACTGATAATACCTGGCATGCTACAACTCTGGACCTGTAGCTGTACTAAAGTTAACACATCTAAATGTATACCTGTAAATGGATGAAACGGGAATGAAAGAAGAGCTCAGGATGAATAGTTTGGTTATAGAAAACCAGAGAGTGACTTAAGAGCTAAAATACTAGATTCTGCTTTCATTTTAGAAGCCCTGTGTTATCCCATTTGGTTTCCTACCACATCCCCAGACAGGCACTGGTCTCCCATGCATTTGGCATCACAGCTGCCAGCCCTGTCCCTGTCTCAGATACTTTAGAGCATCCACAGTAACAACAGGTGTTTAGACAGGGAGGAAACAAAGGACTAAAATATTTTGGGAGCTGAATCCCACTATGGAGCAAAATGGTTGGGAAAGCACTTGCTTGGCCCCAGAAGCTCCTCTTCCTTGCACATGGGATGTTAATGCTTGGGCTCTCAGTGAGGAGCTTTTTGTGCTTCAGCAAAAAAAGTATTAGCAAGGAAGGAATAACAAAGCTGCACCTCATCATCTGAAAACATAAGTGTGAAGGTGAGGATCATTCCTGTGTGTTCAAGCATCAGAGAGCATAACTGTGTCTAAAACACACTTTGAGTTACTTTTGAAGGATTTTCAGCTGCTGTACAAACTAGCCCAAGGTCAACAAAATGGGCAAAAATATTCATTGTCTGATAGTGACTTTGAAACATTTTTTTGTGTAAAGTTTAGAGTGAGTATTGAATCATCCTCTTGAGCAATGTGGTTTTTAATCTGTCTACTTTATTTCTCCCCTTTTTCCATACACGCAGTTTGGTGAGAAAAGACAGTCCTGCGCAGCACTAGTTTCAGGCTCACTATATGTATGTTGAGTCTATTATACTGTAGTGGCAATAGATTAATGTCCAATCAACCTTAGAAACATGACTCTCTAATCATTGCTATCACTGGGAAAACCACACACAAACAAAAAGATCATGTGCTGTCTTGATCTTCTTGATGGAAGGGCCAGAAAGTGGCATTGTGTTGTCCAGCTGTCAAGTTGCCAGTTGGGTGACTGATGGCCATACCTGCTCCCTTGCTGTTCAGCAAACAGCAGTAATTTCAGCAGTGAAGACAATTATGTATCTCTTCGGTGTAAAAGGACACTTTTGAGTCTGATGAGTCTGTAAAAATGTGTGGAATAAAACTTTAAAAGTCATCTACTCGATGTTACTGGTATTTCTACTTGGCAATTTTCCGCTTCATAAACAGACAAGTCTTTCCAAAAGAACAGCTATTGAACAAGAGCAGTGTTGTTTTTCATTTCCACCACATAAAATGCACTGATCATACTGTGAAAGTTTGCCTGCTGTATTCCATTAGCAATAATCTGCACCATCCAGACGATGCAATAGCTTCTGTTGTTGCTGCTGTTGAATGACATTTTTAATCTCAATTTCCAACTAGAAATAACATTTTGAGAGCCTCTTGAGTACATAAAAGATTTCTGGTACAAGTGTCAGAGAAAATAGACTTAATCAGCAGAAATTATTTGCAGGGTTCTGTCAGCCTACAAAATAATGAAAATTTTATTGTAGTCATTGTTTAAACTTCAGAAGTAGAAAGCTGGTCTGCCAGTAATATTCAGAATTTGATGATCCTATAAAGATTTGAACATTTCACCAACCTTTGAGAGCCTTCATTAACTCTTGTGTTTACTTCATTTAGTAAGCTGTACTCTAGCTGCAGTTCTAATGAACATGTGTTTGGAAGTCTCCTTGACTAAACTGAATTTCAAGGTATTATAAACCTTTCAGAACTGAATTGCTGCCAGTCTATTTTGAGAATTGCCAAACAGTTTAAAATAAATACCTTCCAGGAGGATATGAGTCCTTACTGTAGCCAACTGTTTTTAAAGAGCTATATCTAACTAATGATAATGAACTAGAAAAAACATCTCTAACCTTCCTATACAGCAACATGACAAGTCCAGAAACAACCCCAAAATGACACAAACAAACACACATGCACACACACACACAAAACCCCCCCAAAACCTCACAAAATCCAGAGGGTCAGCAATGGAGTTTAGACAAGATCCAGCCATCCCCAGTGCATATTCACTGACTTACCTCTTCATATTTGCAATGGCAAGTCAATGAATGGGTGACACATTAAGACTCGTCAGTAACTGAATGTCATTTCTTATTTAGTACAGACTTCAAATCTGCTCTTTTTCTATGCACCTAGAGAACATCAACTGAGTGTGATTACTGCAGTATTTTCTTGTCCCCGAAAGGAGAACATTAAATTTCCATTTCTTAGTCTGAAATTATTTTCTTCTTTTGGCTGATATAAGCAGGTATTTGAGATCTGATTCAAAGACAAGATACGAACTGTCGGTGCTCTTGCTTGGATAGCCTGGTGAGGGCACTAACTGGGCTATGGGCTTTGAAATACTCTTTGTGTGCTTTCCAGAATCCACAGAAATTGCTGTTAGCAGCTCTACTAACCATGAGATGGAAACTGCATGTGTCAAGTGATTTTCAAATGACTTTTGTTTAGCAGAATGATTTTTAATTTTGTTACTAGTTTTTAATGCTGAAAGCATGGCAAGAAGATAAGTCTGATTTTTGAAATAGAAATTTACAGTGAGGATTAGATTCTCAGGGGCCTTTACCTCAATCCATCCTATGAGATCAGAAGTACTTCACCAGTTCCCACTTCTGGAAATGAAGTTAGATGTCTCTTCTCCATCCTTTGCTGTATTTGAATGTCCCTCCCTTAAAAGCTCAGAATATTTAGAACTTCAATTAGGAAACCTTGCTCAGGAAAGCTATTCAGGGGGCTCATTCACATTCAAATCATCAAATGAAGTTAATGAAGCTAAAACTTCTGGATTAACCCGTATCTGAAATTCCTACTTTGTTATTTTGGGGGATTTGGTTTTGTTTATTGGTGTTTGTTTTGTTTTGTTTTGTTTTTTTAATTGATAATAATATGGAAAGATTATGCAAAGAAATATAATATGCAAAGTAACATTTGGATGGTTAATCTTTCTCTCCATCCTTAGAGGCTCCAAAGTTTATCAGTGTTTTGGAACATTTGGCTGGTTTATGCAACTATTTTTTTAATGAAATGGGCCCATAATCTACAGAAAATAGCTTTTCTTTTTTTTTACCCCATAAGGTGGATATTCCCTTCAGGAGAAACCAGATCTTGCTGAAAGAAAGAATAATGAGGGTGCAAAGGGATGAGTACTGAAAATGCACAAACAATGTTTTAATATGAGATGCTATAGCAGATACACCTTTGTAAATCAGCAATTACTTATATTTCTGTGTAAAGATAAACATGGAAGAGACATAATGACTTTGAGGGTTTGTCAGTGACAGCTCCTAAAAATAATATGGGAGTCATAAACACAACCTACAAGCAGTCTTCTTCATCTGTCTGACAATTTGCAAACTCCCAAGGGATTTCTGGTATGTTCTGCCCCAAGCTGTTGATCATCAACCCAGCATAAATCAGATCAGCTCATTAGGAAAGGCCCATAATCCAGGGAGAGCACCAAAATGTAGGATATGATCATTAATTTTGACAGAAATATGAAGCAGGGGAACAGAAATATAGGTTGTTGGATTTTTTTGTCAGGAATAGCATATTTGCTAGAAAAGGCACTTTCAGAATAACAGAGAATAAATATGAATTTCATTCAAATTGGGCAGGGTTTTTTTTATCAAAAAAGATATTTCTTTTTTTTTTAAATTTGTTTCTCCATATTGTGGTGGAAACAGTTTGACTTTTTATTTTGAAATAGCATATATTTTTCAAATGCTTCTTGGCTTTATTTTTAAAAAAATATAAAAAAATCTTAAAAATTAGGACATCCATTAAGCTTTTTCAAAACTGATTGCTTGGGGTTTTTTGTTTTTTTTTTTTTTTTAAAGAGGAAGATCAAGGTTATTTAATTTTAAAGGAATTGAGTATGTTTGTAGGTTGTAGATTATTCTCCCAGCTTCTTATGTTCACCTGACAAATCAACATCTTACTAATGAATATCATGTTCTGTGCTGCTGTAACACATTTCCACCTTGATTACCTATTTCCAGGAAGGTAATACCTGGAATCCATGTAGACTAATTCATAAAATGGCAATTCCTGTGATTTTAGCAAATTTTTCCTGATTTACAGTAGTTCATAAAGAAGGAACAGTCAAGTTTTGTTCTGATATGATTTGTTTTGGTTTGTTTTAATACTGTTCATTTAGGTAGAATTAACAGTTGCTATCATGACTAAAGCTGGGAAGGAAACTGTAAATCACTCGAGCTGAACGTATAGCCCTGAACCTCAAACTCAGCTTTCTAATAATAGGTTATGAATGATGCTTAGTATTTACAGAATTAAATGGAATTTAGGTGCCAAACAATTACTCTTTTCTCATTCTTGGTGTAATAAACTTCTATTTATCGCTCATCAGAGCAGAGAGAAGAGCTGATAATATGTCAGCTGTCTAATGAAAAGGTCTTGATAATGAATAATTTACTATTCCTGGAGATGTTTGTGAAAATTAAGTCTCACCAAGGGTATAACTGTGCAGCCACTCAAGTGAATCAGAAAATACACTCTGTAAGTAGTTTTAAAATCTGGCTCGGAGCAAAGAGAACTTTCTTTCTGGATGACAGTCTGTTTTCAGACTTTCATAGCTAAAGGCTGTCATTCATGTTTGTACTGAAAATAATTCAGCTAAACAACACTAACATGGTGACAGAGAGATGTACAAGACAGCATCTCCATCACTGGGAAGGTAAAACATGCTTAAGAATTCACAAGCCCACAGTATATATTTCCAACAATTATTGTAAATGATTTTGGATGCCTTGTTTACTGAGCACTGCGTGTTCAAGAAAAACAGTCACGGGAAAAGTTAAGTTGCTCTTCATTTTTCAAGAAAATTAGACCCTTGAGGGTGAGGCCTGTTCAAGTTGTGTTAAACTGGAGCTCCAGTTAGGTGCTGCAAATGCCCATGTGTTTTTGGAAATGCTTGGTTTGGATAGAGGTGGGTCAAATGGAGAGCATCCCCATCTGACAGGGCAGATGTCACTCGGTTCTGTGAGCTGCTGCCGTGTGCCTGCCCGGCAGTGGGGCACTGACAGGCCCTGGTGCCCAAGGAGGCAGAGAGCTGGCGTGGAGAAAGGGAGAAGCAGCCTGGGGGTTTGGCCTTGCAGGTGGTGCCATCAGCAGGGACTGAACACTGAGGGTCAGCCCAGAGCTCGGCTGCTCCCCGTGGGTGTTGGAGTATTGCTGTGGTAGCGGGGACAGCAAGAAACGGCATAAGCTCGATCCAGGAAGAAATGGAATTATTTATTAATTTAAAGACTCGTTTATATGTCTTGGTTCTCTTGAATGGCACAAGGCCGTTGGTCCCTGATCATTCACCTCCCAGAATGATTGGTTAAACCCTACAACACCCATTTCAAAATATTTCTCTCGTCAGTATCACAAACAATGCTGCATAACAATCTTGCACCTGCCAGATAAAGGGATTGGTTTAAAAAACTCCTAACTGGTTTTGGCCAGTGTCTGTGTGAAAGCAAGGACTCTCACACAGACACTGGCAGAAAGCCGGAAAATCTCCCTGTGACCAAGCCTTCAGCATCCACATTGAGGAGAGCATCCACATTGAGAGGACGTAAGTGTCCCTTGCTTCTGGCTCAGTCTCAATTTGTTCATACACACATCAAGAGACCACAGCCCAGCTGCTCAGCCTGGAGAAGACTTCAGGGAGCCCTTATTGCAGAGGGCCAGTGCCTAAAGGGAGCTACAAGAATGATGAAGATGGGCTTTTCACGAGGGCATGCAGTGATAGAACAAGGGAGGATGGCTTTGGCATGAAGGAGGGTAGGTTTAGATTAGATATTAGGAAGAAATTATTTGCTATGAGAATTTCTTTAGTATTCTTTACTACTTTACTGGAACAGGTTGCCCAGAGAAGTTGTGGATGACCTATCCGTGCAAGTGTTCAAGACCAAGCTGGATGGACCTCTGAGAAACCTGGTCTCATGGAAGGTATCCCTCCCCATGGCAGGAGGGTTGGAAATATATGATTTTTAAGGTCCCTTCCAACCTAAACCATTCCATGACTATGACCCTATCTAAAAACACCGATACTGCTGTTTTCTGATCCAACCAGAGGTAGCAATGGCGAGTAGAACAGAATTCCACAAAGACCCTGCTCCTGCTCTGGGGAACAAATTGAACAGCACTGCTGCTCCACTCAACAACACCTTAAAAGAGTCCTCTGGTCTAGTCACGGTTATTCCTTTCTTTTCCATTACCTGTAACTTGAGTTTGAACAACTTGGTATTTGCTCCACAACCATCTGACCCCTCCCTTTCACAGAACTAATATTGTAACCAAGGCTGTTACTCAGTCCCTTCACACCATCTTCTGCATTGAAATGAATTATTAAATTTTTTTCAATGTCAAAACAATAGTTCTCACTCATTCAAATATGGTCTCTGCCATTAACTCTCTACCTTATTTTTTTTTTGTCCCTAAATTCCTTCTTTTATATGACCATGTTGAAAGTTGGGGGTGCAGGAGTCTGGGATGTGAATCAACAACATTTTATAAAACTTACAGTTCCTAGGCTGTTATCATGTTGTGTCAGCCATCTAAAGCAGGGAGTATAGGAACAATTGCTGAAAGGGATGGCTTGGCATCTCACTATGAAGTCCAGACTGCCCATTCATGCTTCCTAATCCAAATGCACCAACATTCACACATGTCAATTTACAGCCTCTTTCCTATATCTCCAAAACACACTGCTGTACTATAAACCTGAATTGCTTACAACCATTACTGTTCCTGCCAAAAAATAAGACACCTTCAGCAAGATTTACTAATGTCATATGAAGCATCATAAATAATATTAAATTAGTGGCATTTCCTTACCATGCTTGAATCACAGCTATTCAGAAATGCTCTACCTTCATTCTTTTAAAATGTGTTCCCTTCCAGTCACAAGACTAAAAAGTCTCAGGTCTGATTCATTTTCCTTCTGTAGGAATTAAAATTCAAAGCATGACCTTAGAGGGACTCTAAAATTGCTTCCTGATTTAATCTTTAAACCAGCATTCTGGTTTTTTTTTAATCTTCTGAGGCAATATCTAGAATAATGAAACTGTTGAAAACATGTGAGTAATATGAATGTCACTTCCATACTCTTTGGCTTGGAAAAGGAAAAGGTTTTGCTTTTTAACACAGAAGAGTCTGATCTGTCCCAAATATAATTGTTGCAAGAAGCAGGGTGAAAAAGCTTCCCTGTAGTGCAAGTAAAGGACAGCCTTATCTTCTGTCTCACAAGGCAACAAAAGTGTTGTCTAGTCACTGAGCAGGTCTTCAGTCAAGGAAGAGCAGATGTTAGATCTGAAATTAAGAGAACTGTTTCGTCCCAGATGAATACATTCATTGGATGCAAGTGGAAGAGCCTGAGAGATCAGTAACAGCACTAAAACAGGAAATCATCTCATTTTTCCCCTCCTTTCTCTCACATGCACTGACACAAGCTCTGAACAATATCTCAGGCAGCTAAGAGCTCTGACAAATTGAATGTAATGTGAGTGCTGGTGTAGCTCCAACGAAAAATGAAGGTATCTTAGAGTTAGGGGCTACGAATTTGGTCTAAGGTAACCAGTGGGATTCTCAGTAGCACTTAAGAGCATTGGATCCCTTTGCAGTTCCAGGAATGACTCAGGTTTTCTCAGGGTACGATGAGAGAGTAGTTAAAACAAGCCCTGAACTGTTGAGATGCCCTGGCAGGGAATTTTAACCCATAAGATAAATCCTGGAGCCTCATATTGCTGTGAAGATAATTAGCACTGGGTTTTTTTGTTTGTTTGTTTTGTCTTCAACAAGTCTTTACTGCATAATAGTCGCAAGTTCTTGGCAGAGGTGAGACCCTAGACTTCTTTCCCAGGCTGGTACCCAGCCACTGTCTCCTCCCAAAGTCACACAGAGCCCTATAATCTCAACAGTTATGTGGCCTCTGGTGAATTCTGTGAGCCAGCTATCCCCTTTCAGGCTACAGAGAGAATTGTTGTACAAAAAACCACCATCAACCTGAATATCACTGAGACAGCAAATCATGTATCCATGCAAGTAAAAATATACAGTCAGGTCTGTACACTGTGAATAAAAAGCAAGATCTTTTGAATAAAAGGCCTTTTGGCACAATGTGTGAGATGGTATATTCTAGTCTGCTTAATTAAGAGGTGTTTGAACAATTAACAGAGGCATCCAAAAGACCATCCTATGGTGATGGAGAACTTCAGCTTTCTTTAGAAAAATTTTACAGCAGTATAATCATTCATCAAGTGTGGAAATGTACTGGTTTTAGAGTTTTGGGTTTTTTTCTTTCCCCCCCACCAGGAGCTAGAGAATCAACTAGAATGGCTGTTTCAGCTCTCTTTCCAGCTAATTAGGAGGAAATGACTAAGGATCCAAAGGTAAGTGGTAATTTTTGAGGAAATGGCTGTGAAGAATAGCATTCACTATTTTAAGGAATGTGTGAAAAGGGTCCGTAGAGTAAAGCTAGGAAGGATCTTGTTTGCTTGGTATGCAAAGAGATAGGTAGGATGTCTGGGGAACACATGCCAATCCAAAGCAGGCAGGTGATCTGATAGGGATTGTATCACATATATAGTAGTAAACTCTCCAAATACAAAGGACGGGTAGGAAGCAAAGCATGGTGGTTGTGGCTGAATTAAGAGCCCTTAAAAGGTTTGAAAACAACAGTATTAAAAAATTGTACAAGTGACTAAGAATGAACATAAATGGATAACATATTGTGAGAAGAGGAAAAAAAACTCAGAAAAATACACAAAGTTATTCTTAGTGAAGGAATGAAAAATCCGTATAAATACTTCTGAAGCAAGAGGAAAAAAAAAAAAAAAGCCAAAAAAACCAAGGAAAACAGAAATTCATTACCAGATGGGAGAGAAAATCCTGGCAAACAGCTAGTGACACACAGTAGGCTACAGTGCAGTTTGCCTTCTCTGAAAGGCCTTATTACAAAAGTGGCATATGACCCAAAGTCTGAATGTTCAATAAAGACAAAGTGAAGAAACAGAGGAAAAGCATTAAGGATTATTTAAGGAATAAACAGCTCAGCAGTTCATCTGCAATTCACTCTGTGGTGCTTACAAGAGTAGCTGGCTAAGTCGCCTCATCATTTGTTGATATCTTTGGTACCACGTAAGGCATGGGTGGTAGTGAGAACTGAGGAGAGACAAACATCTGATCATCTCTAAAAAGAAAGAAGGATCTCACAGAGAAATTCAGGTGGCTCAGGCTCACTTGGGCTGTTGGAATGAGACTTTAACACATTGTTATTATATAAACTATTATAATAATAATGTTGGAAAAAATAGCCAGCATGGAGTTTTCAAAACAAGTCAAATCAAACCATTCTAATTTGTTGTTGTGGGAGGAAGACAAAGGAGGTGCAGATAGTCTATTTAATTTGCATTGCAGATAACTTATAAACTTGAATTTTTAAGGGTTTGACACAGTCTCCCTTTATATTCCTGTAAAACAGCATGGGAAAAATCTTCTAGATAAAATCACTGTATTTGCACAAGTGATTGGTGAAAAACACTTGTAGAGTCTTTTACTGGGAGGCACTGTACCCTGTTTGTTTCTCTGTTAATTCATTTCAATTAATAAGTGCTGGAATCAAGCACACAGTGATGAAATATTAGGATGGCCTCCCGGTGGAACGAAGTTAAACTGTGCACAACACCTGCCATTGCAAATTTGACATTAGCCAATGAAGTCATACTGGTGCAGAAAGGCTGAGTGTGGCATTAACAGCTGTGCTGCATGTGAAGAAGGAAAAGGGGTAAATATTCTCCTTGACTCAATGTTAATGAGTTCCCCACTATAGCACTGGGAAGCCTCAGTGGAGAAAAGGGAAGAGAGGTATATTTTTTGAGGGAAGGTTAACAGACCTAGGCCTGTTTTTCCAGGAAAGGGAAAAGTGGTGCAGAGCTGTAGGGGCTGAAGCCACCTACCTTTCTTTGCCAAAGGCAGACTGTATCCACCCTTTTGTTTCTTAAAGGGTTAAATTGATGAGGATACCACTGTTTTCCCAAGATATTTATTGCAGCTCTCCACTTTTTTTAACACTGCATTTTTCCTCAGCCCCCTTATTTTTAGGTTAAACTCCATGTTTTTTCTCCTCTCTTGTAGGCTTTTTTTAAACCTCTGATCATTCCTTTGATTTTTCTTCTTTGAGTTCTGTGCAAGTTCCCCAAGAACATTGCCCAGCCCTGATTATCCTCCTTAATATATCTCTTTTAAAGAACTGCCAGTTCTCTTTAACACTTTCTGTGTGCATTGGCCTCCTGTAAACCCTGATCTGTCAATTCTCTGACTGGATTGAAGTGCACTGTCTTGCACTCTACTGTTTCATCTCTTTTTATTGTTCTTTCTTTATGGTCTCAGGCTTGAAAAACCTGTCATTTCACTGGTTGTACTAAATTTTTCATTCTCCAATCATTATTCCTTCTTTATTAGAAAAAGATCTCATAAAACCTCTAGGTATTTGCTATTTTAAATTTCCATACTCAAAGCAAGACAAACCAACTAAACCAACCAAACAAACCGAAACAACAAAAAACCCTTACCAAACACAGAAGTTCACAGAGTATTCCAAGGATTGGATGGACAGACTTCTTTTTTCCAAAAGTCCCCAGGTGAGCGACAGTTTGATGTTTTTAATCATTTAAAGCCCTATTTTCTGGAGAACTTCACCAGTTTCTTTTAAAGAGTTTGATCCACTTAGATTTCAGTTTGATGTCCTGTACAAGAATTCCCCTGTGACAGCCACAATATTCTCTTTATTTCTCATTCACTCAGACATTTTCAGCAGTTCTAACCCACCAGATTTCTATTCTATACTTCTGAATATGCAAAAATATAACCAGAACACAAGAAATGTGGCTCCTCAAATGGGCAAAGATTTGGAAATCTGACACAGGCTTTAGCTTGGATGAGTGACTGTGAATAACGTCAATGTCTCCATTTTTTCCTTGGTTTCTACTCTGTCAACCAAAAAACTATTTTCTCTTGTTAACCTTTGAATTTTTCATGTCCACACATATCTACAGTACTTCGTATCAAAACATCCTATTTCAAAACCCTTCTCCAAGTTTTAACAACCAGAGCTGACCTTGCTTTCTTTCTGCCTTTCATCCTCATGACATACTTCAGTTTAATTTAAAAGTTAACAGGAAATCTGGGGCTTGAAGAAGCAGAAGTATCAGCCAACTTATCTAGTATAAGGAGAACAGTGATAGATTATTCTATGTATTCAGGAGAGGAGGACAATAAATATTTCATAGAATCATAGAATCATGGAATGGTTTGGGTTGGAAGGGACCTTAAAAAGCATCGTGTTCCAACGCCATTGCCATGGGCAGGGACACCTTCCACTAGACCTGCTTGCTCAAAGGCCCATCCACCCTGGCCTTGAACACTTCCAGGGATGGGGCATCCACAACTTCTTGGGCAACATGTGCCAGGACCTCAGCACCCTCACAGTAAAGAATTTCCTTCTAATATCCAATCTAAATCTACCCACTTTCAGTTTAAAGTCATTCCTACTTGTCTTATCACTACATGCCCTTGTGAAAAGTCCCTCTCCAGCCTTCCTCTAAGCCCCCTATTTGGAAAACTACTTGAACAAGAGACATAATATTTATTAGAAAAAATTTTTGACTCCAAGACAGATGAAATATAGGGATGGAATTTGTGGAATATGCTTCACTAGGAGGTTTTAAAAAATGGGTTAGATAAATGTCTGTTGGCAGTCATCTATTTGAAAGATTAATATTGTGGTGACATATGAACACAGAGCTACACAAAGGTCTTGGAGACCATTTTAGAGTGCTGTAAATATAGATATAATTAATGGTTCATGTCATGCCATCTCAAAAAATAAGTAGCCTGCCTAGAAACAGAAGACCTTGCCTCTTCAACATAAAAAATATTGAAAGAAAAAAGAACCCTTTAACATTCAAAAGAGATTTCACTGTTGTGATAAAGAGATTTCACAAAGGGTAATAAAGAAAATGTGAAATGTCAACATACCAAATGAAATGTTCCTTAGACTATTCACAAGATCCTGATTGAGTTTGAGCTCAGTATATAAACAGCACCTTCAGCAGAAGGCAGAAATCTGTACAGAAAAACCAAGTAAAAGAACCTTCTGCTGTTATTAATGACCCTAGAGGGCAAGAT
Source organism: Edolisoma coerulescens (assembly GCA_013397115.1). Classification (NCBI taxonomy): domain Eukaryota; kingdom Metazoa; phylum Chordata; class Aves; order Passeriformes; family Campephagidae; genus Edolisoma; species Edolisoma coerulescens. The sequence goes on along the minus strand of VWZW01004324.1, from coordinate 466,851 downwards.
CAGCATTGTACTTGAATATAATGTTGTTCAAACCTTTCAAAGTTTATGGTTAAAGACAAATGGCTGAAGAAAACATTTCTTTGGCTGACTTGGAATTTCAGTTTCATAATATTGGGAAAAGAAGTTCTAAGACCTGAAAACAAAAGGATTTTAAAGGACTCCTGTGGATATATGACAAGGTAAGAAATAAAGCCTATTCTCTCCTCTTGTACTTTCGCATTGGCACAAGTAACAAATACATATCAGTGTATTGTGGCAGGTTTAGCAAATGAGACTCAAGTTGCATGATGTCTTAATTTTCTTCACCCTTTGTGTAGTAATATGGAGATACCAAAATGTTTGGAACGAGATGCAAAGCCAACATGTAATGTAAAAAAACAGTGTTTCTGGACTCAAAAACCGATCCATTAAAGAAGTAGAAACCTGTCAACTGATGTGACTGAAAATAAGCCTGTTTTCTTTAGCCATTTTTCCTCAAGTCCTTTGATGCCAATCTCCACCATCAAATGGATTTGCAGACTGGAAATTAGAAGTCCTGAGAATAAAATCTGAATAGCGACCAGAAAAATTATGCTGTCAACATTCTCTTTTTCGTTACATTTAACACTCTTTGTTTTATTTTCTTATCTACAAAATGAAGCTATTTTACCAGCAACGCTTTGGCATTTGGGTAATGGAAATCATCATGAGATGAACTATGGTCACTGGGCAGGGGTTCTGCTTTCAGACACTGGCTGCTCTCCCAGCTCTCCTGAAGGTGTGAAAATTTGTCTCTGAAATGTGGTCCTTCGTGACTCACATCTTTAGCCCTCTTGTCCTTTGCATTTTTTTGCTACTTTACCTTTCTCTCTATTCTAATGCAGCAATATAAAAGCACATATAACATAGGCATACAAGTATATGGGCACACGGGATAGATGCATTTCCGATGTGTACTAATGTACAACAATATTCTGTTTACATAAAGTGGCTATAGACTGTCAACATTGACTTCAGCAGCATTAATCTTATTTTACTGCAATGTTTCAAAGGGCGGGATTGAACTTGTCCTTCCATAAGAATGAATTCCACCATCAGGAAGCCCCTTTTAATAGAATTCTTAGAGATAGATGATGCTGAATGCATTGATTATAAATGCATGAAAAGAACTTATGACCACTTATCTAGGGATCCTTTGGGAGAATGAATGGGAAAAATCCAATATTTTTTCCCAAGAGCTGCAAAGTATTTTAAAGCCTTTTCACATAAATGAGGGCCAAAACATTGGCTTCTCAACGTAAATCTATTTTTCTATCCAGCTTTTTGCTTTTCACAGCCAACATTCAAATCATCTTGTTGATTACATGGAATATTGTGTGCACTAAATAGAATGTTAATGTTGTTTTCTGTGCTTGCTAGGAAGAAACGGTTCCAGACACCTGTCTCATTTTCTCCAGACACGTCATCTGGAAAATGGTATGATTTGAGGAATTGTGCTCAGAGGGTGATAAAGAAGCCTTTCAACATAAGGTGCTTTTACTCAGTGTCTAGGTTTGAAAGACAGGTGTCTGCTAAGGAAGGCAGGAGCTTTTTTTGGAATGGAGAATGAAACTCTTTTTCCCTCCGAATTATTATAATTTTGGAATTAAGGGCTTTCAGGCAAAGATATGAGGAATAGGAATAACAGTTCTTTACTAATATATATATATATATATAAAAACAACAAGGCAACTAACAACAATAACTATGGCAGTAACAACAAAACAGAAACAGTAACTTAGTGACAGCTTCTCTCGGCCGCAGGCACTTTTTCTTTTTGCACAGTGATGGTTACAGCAGGCAGGGGTGTTGGTGGCTCCCGGGGCGCAGGG